>VDFB02368507.1:0-24166 GCA_007258455.2 Sequoia sempervirens
TTAAACTTGAGATGTGAATGTTTTTGAACAAATATTTTATAGAATTCTAAGATGTGGATGGTGTGACCAGTGCCTACTTCTGTTGGGCTAATGGAGTCAAGAGGTAAATAATATTTGTGTCCTATTTCTGGATACAATTCAAATTGTTTGGCACTTTTATGTTTATAACTTGTATAAACAGGAAAGAGTGTAATTATCAGATTCTTCTTAATAATCCAAATGTCCTTTTCCAAATTACTGTGATTAATTAGAAGGATTTAATCATGTCTTGCAGGAACCAATTAACTGAACCACACAAGAGCAGCAAGTGTGCTTTGATAAATTGAAGAATATCCTTCATATTTCAATTTAAATAATCAAGAAGTGACAACCTTGGAGACAACCAAATAATATTTTCAAATAAATTCAACAAACAACTGACACCATAATTGGATCACCAAATTTATGCATTCTTCTCCATTACATAATTTGAAAATATTTTACAATGTATAGCATGATATTTATGTCAGCAATAGTTCACCCTATCCAACTACCTAACCTACTTATTTCTCCTAAATCTCAAAATCCCTTTGCATATATACATTGCCTTTTTAGGGTTACAACCCTTCGCAACACCCGTCTGGTGCAACTCTTCATTTGGGTGCAACTCTTCACTTGATTGTTATCAGCAAAATAAAATATTTAATTAATTGCCTTTCGGCAAATTAAATATTTTAATCCTCGTTATCTTCGTTTCCCGTGAAAATTATCTTGCAATAAAATTTAATTCTTTTGCTAACAATCTTTACTTTTTCACCTCAAAAAGTAGTTACCCGCCTTATAACTCCTTTGGTGAAAATATCCTATGTGATTGAAACATTTTATCAATTTAGTTTATCATTCCTTAGGGTAAATAATTACCCGTTATTTAATCTTTTTCGATGAACTTATTCCCCTTTGCTGCACTTCTCTTTTAACCAATTGAGTAAAATGATCAACTATTGCTTGACTTCTCTGGTGAAAATATAATTACTCATTTTACCATTTTCCTTTTTTCTTAATTTCCCGGTGAAAATATTTAGTCCCCATATGCAAATGTAATTTTATTTTACATTATTGAGTGTAAAACTTTATATCTATCTCAATAAATCCCATTTTGTTTTACTTCTCCATTCCATATTGTATTTTATCGAATGAAATATTCCACTAATGTGTTCTTCCCATGTATTAAAGTATCGAAGTGACTTGGGGAGACTTTTATTTCTTCCATCGATTGTGATTTTCTTCTGGAGTGGGGTTTCCATCGGCGTGAGAAATACACTCAGTATGACTTTAAATTCTTACATCGATCACTATACTCTTGCCGATGTAGCATGCTCTTCAAAAACCTTCTCATCAGTGTAACTTATATAGTCGGGGAGATTTGGGAAACTTGTGCCGATAATAAATGTCTCACCGATTGATTTAGGGGTTTTGCTCCAGTGTGTCGATTTTAGGGTTTATTGCTAGTTCCTTCTGTGGTGCGTGGGAATGCCTTGAGTTTCTTTCTCACAATTTCATCACAAATTTTTATTCTAATCCTACCATCTATCTTCATTGTGTCAATCATTCTTCTCACGTATTTTGATTTTGTCTCGATGAACTTGACCCTCTCGACTTTGTACTAACAAGTGCTCTGATTATTCAACATGTGACTCTATCATTTTTCATCTAAGCCATGTACATTAAGGCTGGCCATAGCTTTGAGCATGTGGAGTGCATTCATTAATTCTACCATTGCTTCAACAACCTCACCAGTAGTTCGTTTCACCTTTTGAAGTATTGAAGTTGAAATCCTCTTTATTGTAATACCAACATCAAAGCGTAACATGTAATTTGAGGATGCCAAGTTCAAATCTCAAGGAAATTATTTTCCAACTGTAAAAACTTTGAATTCCTAGCAAGTTAAATATAGTGCGAATATAAATTCCAAAATCAAGTTGCCAAGGTCAACACAAGTTTTTGGGTAGTGTTTAATGTTCCTATGCACTGTGGTAATAACCAAAGAAAAGTAGTCTTCTTCACAATCCACCGAGCCCATCACAGTTGAAAATGTCATTGCATCCAAAGTGCACGAAGAGATATCTTCATGATTCATAGCCGATCCCAAATAATCCTTATTCATTCTGCCAGAGCTTTGATAATTCCTACTAATTGCTACTCCATATGTTCCCCATTATTGGTGGTTCTAAAATATATCCCACCGATAGGAAAACTCTTGCTGATGAACTTCACTTTGTTTTAGGGTTCTTTTCTAGTTATGAGGTTTATAGGAAAAGTATTCTCGTTGCCTTTCTGAATCACCAAAGTGGTACAATCTATTGAATGATCGTATTTGTTGTAAATCTTCATACTTGCATACTTTTCATTGCTATTTAAGTTTCAATCCTGGCTCGATTGCCTGCTCCAAAGTGTCATTCGGTTTTAACATTTTTATCAATATCTCTTGTATTTAATCAGGCATGGTAGGTACCATCTTTGTGATCTCTTTACCACAAATAGACTCCATTCACATAACCGAATATATGGCATACATTGAGAATTGTAACAACTGCTCCACGCCCAATGTATAGTATGCAAATATAACACCGTGCACAATAAACGGAGCTTTCTACCCATTTTGTTAATCCTAGGTTTAGATCCAACATCACCTGCTTAATCTTCACCTAGATCTTCTAAGATTAAGATTACTCACCTTCTGAATTTCAATATATTGGCCAACTTCTTTCCCTTCTAACAGTGTATCTCCATACCCTATAGGAGATATGTTGAAATTTTTCTCAAAGTTTTCTTTCCTCGGATCTTTAATTTTCATTCTGAATGCATAGAATGACAAGAAAATTTGTATCCTTTCCCTTTTAGTCCACACAATGCATCTCAGTAGTATTGCAAGCTTCTGCAACTTAGTCAAATTGTATAAGACTCCTATCTGGAAGACAACTGCCTGCACACTATAACAGGTCTGAGAGTTTGAAGAAGATGACTAAGGTCTTTGAAACAATTATTTCCATAGTTGTGCTTTATTTTCTGTCATCATACTCATCAATCACATCTATTATGGAAAGATTCCCATGAACCAACCCTCTCTTGGAGCGACAACATATGAAGATATTAAATTCTTTGCTTGAAAGGCTTATATGTTTGTTTGTATTTTTCTCATTCTATAGTATTAATAGGTCAAAGCTTGTGTGTATTCTAATGTCAGTGTGCATACACATTAGTCATCATTGTCATATGTTCATTACACTCTCCCTTTGCATGACTTCGATATTTCACTGTGGGATTGGAATTAACGATTTCCTTGATTTGGATGATTTCCTTCCAAAATATAAAGATGGAATTCACTCAACAGAAGCTTGTAAGCCAGTTCACTCTAAAATGCTTATTCCATTGGAGATCCTGAGCATCATGCATGATGCATAATGTTATGAATGGAATATCTCCATTCTTCTAACATACTATGGACCATATTTTTCTTGTAGGGTATTTTCACATAAAACCATAAATGAAGTATTCCTTGTTCATCCCCTAATTACGTGGCTCCAAGCTTCCCCAAAATATTATCTATTTTTAATATCTAATTCCTAGGAAATGGAGCTTGTATCTACTTCTTACATTTTTTAGTAATCTAACAAATTCCTTCATTCCTTTATGCTTTGATATAAATCAACACCTTGTCCGAAACTTTATTTTTTTGGTAGAGGCGCAAATAATATTTATTAGGTCTACCAATTTTGTTTTGGGAATTATGAAATATTCTCAACAAATTTGTTTCATGTACAACATAAACCACTGTATTGAAATTAGATTCATCATCATGGGAACCAAAAATTTGCATGAAATTTTAAGCTCCAACAGTGGCTTCATCTTGGGATGAATGATTATGAGATCATTGCAAGAATCCAAATTACTGGGAGAGCAAACCAAATAATTTATCCATCAAGCAACACACTCAAACCTCTATTTTCATGATGAACTATTATGGTTTTCTGAAAAATCTTCACCACAGCTAATGCCACAAGGCCACCAAAATAATTGTCTTTCTTTTTTCCTGTCATACACTTTGTTCTGATATGTTTTCAAAAAATTATTGTGCTCAGCTTGACAAAAATTCCTTTCACCATTTTGCGGTTTCTATTCCCCATCATCATGAAGTAAATTTCTATCATCTTCTAAATTCAGTGTGCATGTACATTTAATGCAGTTTTTCACATTATTTTATTCACTATTATATATTATAAAATGATTTCCTAGCTGTACTGAAAATTCATCATCAGAATGCCACTCTTAAAAGTCTGAAAATTCTTCCACATCAACATCTTTTAGAATAACTTTGCCTGAGATACTTTTAGCATCATCCATGTCACTAATTGGTAGTGACATCAATTTCTGATCAACACATTCATCTTTATGTGTATGCAAACCAACTAATGCTGGGGATGAAATTTTTGTATTATTCTTGCACATGGATTCCTGATACTCTATTGCTAGCAAATGTGAATTTTTTTCACTATTGAGTGAACATGTTTCTATATTTATATCACTACAGTTGTATCCTTCACTTTTTTCATCATAAAAAGAGGTTCAAAATCATCAGAGGATGAAAAATCAAAAAAATTACTAGCACAATCATTTGTTCCATCATTTTGTTTGTCTAAAATATCTCTTCTTTACCATAAAGTGGATTTGAAAATACCTTAAATTCATTCTTTGGCACACCTTGGAAAAATATCATCTGATCTTCTTTTAACTCTTCATCATACAATGGGTTTGAAAAATTTTGGAAACCATTTTCAGGTGTGCAAACCTCTTCATCATCAAATATATCTTCATGGCTTGCAATTGCAGCTGGAGGTGTCATTTGTTCACTATTAAATGAACCTGCCTCTTCAATTGCTTCTTCACCCTAATTTCCATAAGAGTTGCTAGAATCCCTTGATTGCAGATCAAAATCCACAGGTCCATCTTCACAATCTGAGTACTCATTGGATCCCTCATAACATACACTACTTTCCCTATCACAATCTATTATGCAAGAGAAATCTCTTGTATCTTCATCTTCCTCAAGCAGGCTATCATATGAATCAAATTGACTTGCACACGTCTCATCTTCTATTGGTTGCAGTGTTTGATCGATATCATCATTAATGATGTTACCATCATCTTCATACCTTTTCTTATCTACAATATCAGTCCATTCATCTGCCATTCTACGAAATAAAGAGTGCCCAAATTATCCTTCATATCTCCTTATGTCAAGAAATGCATCTAATGGATAGATTCCACATTTTGATTCTATGATGGAGTCTTGGCTTTGAGTATGTACATACTTAGTTTCTTCTTCGAATTGTTGATTCTGGCATACATATTGCTGCAAGTTCTAATTTTTTTCAATCTCTAAAAGCCCATGGGAAGCCCAATTTGGTGCAAATAGATTTCCATATTTCTCAAGAAATTGATCCTAAAATCCTTGGAGAGAATCAATAGAAGTTATTAGTAGGATATTAAACCAATCCCTATCTTCATGAATGAGTGACATCATGAATAGCCTCATATGTAAATCCTCATAAGGTATATCCAAATCTTAGATGAAAGCGTTGAAATTCCTTAAATGATCTTCAACAGTAATTGCACTACTCCCTATAAACCTAGGGACAGACTTCTCCAACTGTTATCCATATAGTAGGGGTATAATTGAAACCCTATCAAAACAAATTATTTGTTCATTGTTTTGTACTACTGGGGAGGAAGGTTAAGTGGGTGTTGATACTGGTACAGTGGATTATTGTATTGTGTATGAGGGTGCAACACACATTGTTGACCATGAGGTGGTTGTGGTAAATAAATGTTCTGTTGTGCATAATATGCATTACTTGCATTGTGAAAACTCCCAATTGTATTATGAGGTGCTTGAGGGGTCCAAGGACCACTTGCATTTGAATAGCCTTCCTCATCAGAGAATGGTATATATTGTGGTGTATCTAAAGCAGGCAAGATACCCAATTCACTCAACTTTTGAAGTAATGCTCTCTTGCTCTTTGCTAGTTCTTCTTTCTCTTTGTTTAATTCATCGTGTAGCTCATTCAAAGGTTTTTCCAGAAAGTTGTCATACATTTTTCATCAAATTTTTTCCAGAGTCGCCACCTATTTTTCCAAAAGTAGGAAAATGATTCTTTTAAAATTATTTTTTATTTTCCCTAGTGGAATCCCCTCACTCCAAATGTGAAATTTATATTGACTCTTTACTTGGAAAGGCTAGAACCAAATTTTTTGTTGTTTGTCCTCAACAGAGTCGCCAATTTGTTAGCTCTCAAAAACACAAGTAAGAATACCTCAAGAGGTTGCCAATCTCTTGGTACGTTTTAGGGTAACACACAAGGCCAAATGGTTTATACCTTCTACTCTTCATGTGCTGCTACACCTAGGCGGATGTACCTATATGAATAAAGCAAACCTAAGGTTGTATGACTTGACTGAATTGATGGATCTATTATGATGGCACAAATGTAATAGATAAAAGCTTGCAGACTACTCCTATTCCTAATAGTGAACTTGAAATGCGAATGCTTTAACAATATTTTATAAAATTCTAAGATGTGAATGGTGTAACCAGTGCCTACTTTTGTTGGGCTAATGGAGTTAAGATTTGTATAATGGGTGACTTGCTTAATGGCTATACTTCAAATTGCTTGGCACTTGTGACTGTTTACAGCTTGTGTAAACGTGCGAGAGTGTAATTATCAAATTCTTCTTAATGATCCAAATGTCCTTTTCCAAATTACTATGATTAATCAAAAGGATTTAATCCTGTCTTGCAGGAACTAGTTAATTGAACCACACAAAAACAAGTGTGCTTTGATAAATTGAAGAATATCCTTGATATTTCAATTCAAATAATTAAGAAATGACAACCTTGGAGACAACTTGATAATATTTTCAATAAATTTGACAAACAATTGACATCATAATTGGATCACCAGATAAATGTATTCTTCTCCATTAAATAATTTGAAAAGATTTTACAATATATAGCATGATGTTTTAATTCGGAAATAATTCACCCTATCCAATTACCTAACCTACTTATTTCTCCTAAATCTAATCCCCCCCTTATGATACAATTTCACTTTGTATATATACATTGTTATTTTAGGGGTACAACCCTTCATAGCACCTGTTCGCTACAATGCTTCAATTAATTTATCTCAGTAAAATAAAATATTTAATTAGTTTCCCTTTCAGAAAGTTAAATATTTTAACTAATTTTCATCATTTTTCTCTTTTGTGAAAAATCAATTTTGGTGGCGATCCTTTTGTGGAAATTTTCACTTTTCTCCTATTAAAACAATTACCCACTTCATGACTTCTTTGGTGAAAATGTTTCCCATCCTGGTGAAAGTATTTTACCTTGTATTTACTTCGCACATTTTTTATTTAGCGTGAAATAATTTTAAGTAATAATAATCTCTCATTTCAGAACTTTATTCTTTTGACTTCTTCTGTGAAGAAGATTTACCTTCAATCATTAAAATATCCTCCAAGTGACTAATTACCTCCTCCTAGTGAAGATATCTTGAGAATACTTCACAACTTCATTTTGCACATTTATTTCATCAAATAATCCCATTTTGTGTTTTCACCCAATAAATACATATTTCTTACTCCCATAACTCCCTTAGTGAAAATAATTTACATCATGGTTTAAAATATTTCACCTCATACAAGTATTACACCTCTCCACTTTCACTTTTGTACATCTTATTACTCCCACTATTAAATTTTTACTTTCACCGATAGTATTTATTTTTCATTTTCAAACTTTTCGGTGTGACATACATTTGTTGAGGAGACTCTTATTTTCTCCTTCTAATATCAATGTCTCCCCGATGAAGTTTTCACTCAATGTGACTTTAAAACCTCCCCTCGACCATCCTTATTTTTCCGATGACATTTTGTTTTATTCATTCGATGCATTTTTTGATATGTATCGGGGTGACTAATTGCATCGAAGAGACTTCCCACCAATATCACATATCTCTCACCGATGAAGTTTTCCATCGGCATGATTTACTCCGTTGGAGAGAAGTGTGGGATTTCACTCTGATCCTTTACATGTCACACCGATGCATTTAGGGTTTTCTATCTCTAGTTTCCTACACATGTCAATCATTCTTCTTTGTATTTTGATTTTGTGCTCGATGAACTTCGGCCTCTAGATTTTGTTGCCATAGCTTTGAACATGTGGAATGCATTCATTAATTCTACCATTGCTTCAACAACCTCACCAATAGTATGTTTCACGTTTTGAAGTATTGAAGTTGAAATCCTCTTTATTGTAATACCAACATCAAAGCGTAACATGTAATTTGAGGATGCCAAGTTAAATCTCAAGGAAATTATTTTCCAACTGTAAAAACTTTGAATTCCTAGCAAGTTAAATATATTGCCAATATAAATTCCAAAATCAAGTTGCCAAGGTCAACACAAGTTTTTGGGTAGTGTTTAATGTTCCTATGCACTGTGGTAATAACCAAAGAACAATAGTCTTCTTCACAATCCAACGAGCCCATCACAGTTGAAAATGTCATTGCATCCAAAGTGCACGAAGAGATATCTTCATGATTCATAGCCGATCCCAAATAATCCTTATTCATTCTGCCAGAGCTTTGAAAATTCCTACTAATTGCTACTCCATACGCTCCTCATTATTGGTGGTTCTGAAATATCTCCCACCGATAGGAAAACTCTTGCTGATGAACTTCACTTTGTTTTAGGGTTCTTTTCCAATTATGAGGTTTATAGGAAATGTATTCTCGTTGCCTTTCTGAATCACCAAAGTGGTACAATATATTGAATTATCATATTTGTTGTAAATATTCATCCCTACATACTTTTCATTGCTATTTAAGTTTCAATCTTGGCTCGATTCCTTGCTCCAAAATGTCATTCAGTTTTTAACATTTTTATCAATATCTCTTGTATTTAATCAGGCATGGTAGGTACCATCTTTGTGATCTCTTGACCACAAATAGACTCCATTCACATAACCGAATATATGGCATACATTGAGAATTGTAACAACTGCTCCACGCCCAATGTATAGTATGCAAATATAACACCATGCACAATAAACGGAGCTTTCTACCCATTTTGTTAATCCTAGGTTTAGATCCAACATAACCTGCTTAATCTTCACCTGGATCTTCTAAGATTAAGATTACTCACCTTCTAAATTTCAATATATTGGCCAACTTCTTTCCCTTCTAACAATGTATCTCCATACCCTATAGGAGATATGTTGAAATTTTTCTCAAAGTTTTCTTTCCTCAGATCTTTAATTTGCATTCTAAATGCATAGAATGATAAGCAAATTTGTATCCTTTCCCTTTTAGTCCACAAAATGCTTCTTAGTAGTATTGCAAGCTTCTGTAGCTGAGTCAAATTGTATACGACTCCTATTTGGAAGACAACTACCTGTGCACTATAACAGGTCTGAGAGTTTGAAGAAGATGACTAAGCACATTGAAACAATTATTTCCATAGTTGTGCTTTATTTTATGTCATCATACTCATCAAACGCATCTGTTATGCAAAGATTCCCATGAACCAACCCTTTCTTGGAGCGACAACATATGAAGATATTACATTCTTTGCTTGAAAAGCTTATATGTTTGTTCGTATTTTTCTCATTCTATAGTATTAATAGATCAAAGATTTTGTGTGTTCTATTGTTAGCGTGCATACATATTAGTCATCATTGTCATATGTTCATTACACTCTCCCTTTGCATGACTTTGATATTTCACCATGGGATTGGAATTAACGATTTCCTTCCAAAATATAAGCATGGAATTCACTCAACAGAAGCTTGTAAGCCAGTTCGCTCTAAAATGCTTATTCCATTGGAGATCCTGAGCATCATGCCCAATGCATAATTTTATGAATGGAATATCTCCATTCTTCTAACATACTGTGAACCATATTTTTCTTGTAGGCTTTTTTCACATAAAACCATAAATGAAGTATTCCTTGTTCATCCCCTAATTACGTGGCTCCAAGCTTCCCCAAAATATTATCTGTTTTTAATATCTAATTCCTAGGAAATGGAACTTGTATCTACTTCTTGCATTTTTTAGCAATCTAACAAATTCCTTCATTCCTTTATGCTTTGATGGAAGTCAACACCTTGTCTAAAACTTTATTTTTTTGGTAGAGGCACAGATAATATTTATTAGGTCTACCAATTTTGTTTTGGGAATTATGAAATATTCTCAACAAATTTGTTTCATGTACAACATAAAACCACTGTATTGAAATTAGATTCATCATCATGGGAACAAAAAATTTTCATGAAATTTTAGGCTCCAATAGGTACGATAGATAGTAATATATATTTTAAGATTGAAAATGATAAAATCTTGATTGTAGTTGTATATGTTGATGAAATTATCTTTGGAGGAAATGAAAATATGTGCAAGATGTTTATGGAAGAAATGTAGAAAGAATTTGAAATGTCTCTGTTTAGAGAGATGAATTTCTTGCTTGGGCTATAGATCAATCAAACAAAGAAATGAATTTTTATTTCACAGTCTATGTATGTGAAAGAGATGTTGAAGAAGTTTGGGATGGACTATTACAAACTGGTATGTACTCCTATTGTGACTGGTTGTAAATTGGGTAAAGATGATGATTCACCTAAGGCTGATCAGAGGAAGTATAGATCTATGATTGGTGGACTATTATATTTGATTGCTACTAGACCGAATAACATGCATGTTGTCTGTCTTGTGGCTAAATTTTTAGATCCTAAGGAAACACATGTTCTTACTATTAAAAGAATATTCAGATATTTGAATGGCATTCCAGATTATGGATATGGTATCCTAGAGATATTGACTTTACTCTAAGTGCTTATACAGATGTAGATTTGGCTAGATATGTAGATGACAGAAAGAGTACAAGTGGTGGTGCATTATTTCTTGGTTGTAGATTGGTGGCATGGTTGAGTAAAAAGAAAGATTTAGTCTCATTGTCTACTACTGAAGTTGAATATATTGTTGTTGCATCTTGTTGTACACAAGTTCTATGGATGAAATAGACATTAGAAGATATCATAGTGGTGTATGATGATCCTATCTCTATCTTCTATGATAATACAAGTGCAATTAGCATTTCAAAGAATCCTTTAATGCACTTGAGGATGAAGCATATATCTATAAGATATCTTTTTTTAGAGAGAAGGTTATGGAAAATGAAGTAAAGCTTGAGTATGTTTCGAATAAGGATCAGATTGCTAATTGCTGATATATTTATGAAGGCTTTCCTAAAGACACTCTTGAGTATCTCCAGGAGAAGTTAGGCGTCATTTCCCCTCTTTTCTTGAACTAGATGCATGTATGGAGATGTTCATCTCCATATGCATCAATCCAGTGGATCTATGGGTCCATCTTTTATCTGGATTGATGTTTTGGTGGTTACCTCTTAGGGGGAGTAGGTAGTATAAAAAGTTTTGTCATTGCGAGTATTATGTTTTCTATGTCAAAGGAGAAATAAATGTAAAATATCCCTTGCCTTTTCCATTGATGTTAAAGGGGGAGAGGAAGCATGTGAAAAAGGAGAGGAAACATGTGAAAAAGGAGAAGAAGAAAAGAGGAAGAATATAAAAGACTATCTACAAAGGGGGAGAAACAAAAAAGAACAGAAAGAAAAATATTCAGAAGTGTATTTAGAGCTAGTATGGTGTCTTTGATGGTTTTTCACATCATGTTTTGTCATCATTGACAAAGGTGGAGATTGTTGCAAGAAAGGAAAGATTGAAGTTTTCATTTATTTCAATTGATCAATTGGTTATCAATTGATTGTTGTTGACGTTAGTGTATATTGGTTGTATATGTCAAGGATATTGAGAAAATTGTAATGAAGATATGTTGCAAGTGTTCAGTGGTTGCTCTAGGTTTTGCTCCGGATTTACTCCTATATTTGTGTAGTTTAGATATGTCAATCTTGGTTGTTGGAAGCTTCTATTTTTCAATTTTTGGCCATTGATTCATTGTATAGAACGAGTTATGTTCACTAGTTATGAATCATGGTTTTTTGTGTTTCTAGTTGAGGTCCAAGAAAAAGGTCATTGGTCTAGATTTCTCTTTGATGAAGTCTTATGACTTATAGTTCTAGAGTTGAGTTGTTTTGATTGTATTGAAGATAATTTTAGTATCTATAAATTTTGTGCTTAATTGTTCTTTGTGTTTTACATTGGCTTGTCTAACCTTGTGTGTAAAACTACTTTTAGAGTTAGGGAAGCATATTAGATCTATTTGGGTCCTGATGAAGCATGTGTTTGGGTCACCCTCATTCTAATTCCACCCTAGGATGCTTTGACACCAACCTAATTTGAATTTGTATTTTGATGACCAACTTTGGATATGTTTTAAAGTTGAAGATGGTATAAATGTAGAATGAGTTAGAAAATAATAAGCAAAGAGAACAAAGGAAATAGAGACAAGAGTGAAAAGAGTATAGAGACAAATGTGAATCAATATGTTTGTATTATGCAAGTATGGAAGATCAATGTGAAGCCGAAATCCTGAGTTTCTAGAAGCAATGAGTTGAAGATGCACTCTATCATTCATGCATGTCTACAAGTGGATTGAGTGAATTGTGGTGGAATCCTTTGTTGCATTGATATTGTATTCTCTCTATAACAAGTGTTCTTTATCTTCTTTGTATCTTTGTGGTAGTGAACCCTCTAGTTTGTTAGCCCTATAGGACAGTGAGTCCTTGTTCTGGACAATGAGTCCTTATTTTGGTAGTGAGCCTTGTATCTTAGGAAGTGAGCCTCTTGTAGTTGGTTTTGATATTCTCTATAGTGTGATTTAATCCTCACTATGGTTTTTCCCTTATTGGGTTTTCCACGTAAATATGGTGTTATTGTGTTTATGTGATGGTTTTTAGTTTTTTCACTAGTATTCATTGTTTAATCTACTAAGGAGTGTTAAGGATTAGTTCACGTGAATTAATTAAAGTTTAAATTTTTGACAACTAATTCACCTCCCCCTTCTCAATAGTCTTGTTCAACAATCTAATGTGCATTTAAGGTTTGATTTTGGATGGTATTCAGGGTGAGTTTCATGATCTTAAAGATATCTTGTGATTAACTTTTGACTGAGTTCTCTCTCTTTGTAGAATCTGCTTGCTTGTGGAATGGACGATGATTTCTTCTTCACAAAATATCATAGCCAGATTCCCTAAAATCCTTTGACAATCAAAATTCGTGAACTCATCAAAAACCTGAAGTGTGCTTAATGGTTGGTTTTAAGGGTTGTAACTTGGTTTTGATGATTTGAAGTTGATTATATATTGCATATATGCTTGAATGCTAAATTTAATGATGCAATTATGTTATAATGATTAGTTGTTCTTGGCATTATGGTAATTATGGTTCTTTCTAACCAAATGCAAGTAGAATCCAACAAAAGAAAGGGCCAGCAAGAAAAATCTACTAAACCAATTAAGGAGGAACCTAAAACTAGGGCTGAAAGGATGAAGTACGACTTCAAGGGCATGAGGCTAGAATCCAAGATCATTTACACATGGTAAAAAGTGGGAGACACAAGCATGTGTCATGTAGATTATGAGGATTTCAAGCAAAGGATGTACTACAATGCACCTACTCCTCTGGCCCAGATATTGGTTCATACAGAGTTGGCGCTTGTCATTAATGCAAGTTGTGATGTGATTTATATTGAACTTTTGATCTCCTATTTAATATTCATTTTGAATATTGCATTATTGGAGAGCATTTGAGAATTTTGACATTTCAAAGGTGTGGATTTTGTCATCTTGCAGCAATCAAATAGGGTTCTAAGTGTGTGTTTGTATAGCCATTATTAGTCTCATTGGTTGAAAGGTAGGGTTTCAAGCCTATTTTCCATAATGATTTGCCATGTGAAGTTTTTTCGGTGATGTGATTTTGAGGTCACGATTCACATTTTCTTGTTTATTTGATTTCATAATGGCGACTTTGATCTTTCCTTATTATTATTTGATTTGGTAAGCTCTAGTAGGTTATTATCATTGCATTGTTAATTTTAGCTTCAAACTCATTTTATTCATTGTTTATTTTGCATTCGAAGTTGGTAAACTATGAAATCATTTGTTTGAATTAGGGCTTTGGAATTTTGATCTTTTGATAGGTGTATTTTGATGATAAGTACAATGAATTAGGGTATATTTGGTATAAAATGGTTAATTCAATCTTGTTCTAGAAGATTTGAAAGCAATAGTGCAACTATAGGTAAACCCTAGCTTGTGCCAGTTTAAAGATTATTGATATGAAGGTAGTTTCTTTTTGTGATTTGAGTTGTAAAGAATGTTTTGAGTATGATATTGAACTCTAAGGTGCAATCAAAACAATATAATTTTTTAATCTTTCACTAAAGTTAAAGTTGAGTTGTAAGGATTTTGTTTTGTCTTTTAGCTTTTAGAATGTGTGAAAAGTATTTCCTTCATGGAACCCACCTCTACATGAAAAACCTGAACCTTTATCCTTCCTGTAATTCTTGTTATTGTGGAAAACTAGAAGACTAATCCTTCATGGAATTCATGATTTTCTAGATTCCTCAAAATCCATGAGGGTTCAAAATCTTGAAACATACAAAATATCCGATGTGCATTTAAGGTTTGCTTGTGGAGGGTATTCAAGGTAAGTTTCGTGATCTTAAAGATATCTTATGATTAAAGTTTGACTGAGTTATCTCTCTAAGCAAAATCTGCTTTCTTGTGGAGTGGCTAATGATTTCCTCTTTGTGGAGTCCCTAAGGAGCTAGATTCCCTGAAATAATTTGACTGTCAAAATCCATGAACTCGTCAAAAACCTGAAGTGTGCTTAATGCTTGGTTTGAAGTGTTGTAATTTGGTTTCAATGATTTTAACGATGATTTGAAGTTGATTATCTATTACATATATACTTTAATGCTAAATTTAATGATGCAATTGTGTTATAATGATTAGTTGTGCTTGAAATTATGGTAATTATGGTTCATTCTAACCAAATGCACGCAGAATCCAGGAAAGGAAAGGGTCCCAAGGAAAAATCTACTAAACCAATTAAGGAGGAACCTACAACTAGGGATAAAAGGATGAAGTATGACTTGAAGGGCACGAGGCCAGAATCAAAGATCATTGAAACATGGGAAAAAGTGGGAGATACAAACATGGTTCATGTAAATTATGAGGATTTCAAGAAAAGGATGTAATGCTATGTACCTAATTCTCTGACCAAGATATTTGTACATACAAGGTTGGCACAAACTATTGGATTCCCACCTTTAGTGCAATGTCTTGATTTGATCGTGGAGTGTGCAAAATATTATGACTCAGACAAGAGGGTAATTGTTGGTCCTCAAGGTAGGATAATGGAAAATCTAACTGAAGAGTCAATAGGCAAGGCCTTCAATATTGGGTCACATAAAAAGATGGTGAAGATGTAATTAAAGGTTGCACAAGAATTCTATGACTCTAATCTTGGAGTTGAGGTATTGGAAATTATGAATAGTTCTTAGATTGAGAAGCCAAAGTCACACTATTCTAAGTTACCCAAACAATTCCAAAGAAGTGACTTTAAATTGGAATATAATGATATGATCACTCTCCTTAGTAGAGTGGTAGGATTAGATAAAGCTTTCATATTTGAAGAGTGGATGTTTTATATCATATCCCAAATTAAGAAATGGATTCACTATTATTGGGCAAGCACCATAAGTGATAAGTTGGATTTGCAACTGAGAAAATTGTAGGATACTAAAATATTTTATATGACTTCATATGTTGTGTATATGTTGGACAATAATTTCAAGTATAAGGGTTTGAGATGTAAAGGAACAATTTCCTAGGATAGAGTATATGATTTTTATCCTTAGTTGCATTTCAATACTTCCAATTTCATAAGGGCCAATGATGCTTTCACCATGTATGTAACAAGGACCTTGGAAGATGCTCTCCATGTAAGATTTTCAACATAAGCAATGGACATGATCAAGAAATATGGATTTTGGTTTGTTCAATTTCCAAAGCTCACATATATCAGAGTTCATGGATCTCCAAAGGATTCATATAGGCTCCTTAGATATCCTATAGAAAAGCTCATATTGTTGGAATTGACAAGGAAATTGACTGCATTTGATGCTATTTTGAAGGAGATGTATAAAATAGGGGTTGGTGTAAATTTCCCCTTGAGGATTGGTGGTTTGGAGGCTTGTACCTCTATACAAAGTGCACATCACTCTTAATCTAAGATAAATCATTTTCACTTGTATTCTCATTCAAGAAGGGGTATTTTTGATCCCTATGGAGTGGAACAGAGGATCGAAAATAGGGAATACAGACACAAAGATCACATTGAGGATTATTAGGAAAATTGTAGAGATGAGTTTGAAGTCATCAAGAGAAGATATTCAAGGCTTTATTTAATATTCGTAACATTTCATAAAGTGGAAAATGTGCTAGATCAAATTGATGATGAAGAAGACCATGCCCAATATCATGATTATATGTAGTTTTAGGATAATCCACTACTCACTATAAATTGTTTAGAAGATGAGGTAGTTGACCTAGATCAGATTATTGCTCTTGTATTGAGATATTCCAAGTAGTGGGTTGAGCATAAGGTTTTGGAGTTAGAAACAATAGGAACAAAGTTCACCTATGATTTGCTAGGAGACTTGGAATCCCATTCAGAGGAAGAAACTAAGAACACACAAGATGACATTGCGGTTCCTCATGAGGATGAAGATGCAAAAGGAGCACCTATTGTAATCAAAAGGAAAACCATATGCCAAACTAAGGACAAAGAGCTTAAGAGACAACCAATCTCAAAGAGAAGGAAAGATACCAAGGAGATAGATGTAGAAGTCCATCCTTCCAAGAAAAGAAGGATTAACACTAAAGGAGAAAATATATCCAAGTCAAAGAAAACCAAGGTTAGTGAGGGAGACACACATCAAACCAAGGTGATTGAAGTAGAAATCTTTAGAGAAAGAATCAAAGTATATACAAGAAAGAACTCTCCAAAGAAAAAAGTTTCTCCTCTTAGTGTAGAAAATGGAGAGAAAGTGATGAATGATCCCAAGAAGAATGTTAGGGAACCATCAATTGAAGAAGTTGATAATGCTCAAGAAGTAATTATAGGAAATAATACTCCTCCCTAATCTCCTCCACAAAATGTATAGACTAAAACTGATAGAGAGTAGGTAGAAGTTGCAATAGATAAAGGTAACACCTCCAAGGAGCCTAAACAACAAGAAGATGATGAAGAAGAAGAAGTAGAAATTCCAAAAAGTGGAGAACTTAGTGGTTTTGGAATATAGATGGAACATAAAGCTTCTCAAATTAAAAATGATAAGGGAGAAGAGAAAGAGCTAGAGAAAGTAGAGGAAATTCCTTCCAAATCTCCTAAGAAAGAACAAGCACATGTATCTGATGTTGAAAACAAGAATCAAGAACATGAAAATCAAGATGATGTTGGTAAAGATCCAAATAACTTTGAAGATAATCAATCTAAAGGTCAAAAGGAGAAAAATATTTCTCAGGATGATACAGACCTAGAACAATCAACTGCTCTTGACTGGTTGAAAGAATTCATGAAGCCCAAACCCATCAGTGTAGAAGAATAGACTCCATATTGGAGTAAGTTTTTAGTAAATTTGGGTAAATCAAAAGAAAGAAAGAAGGAAAGGGTGGTGTTAAGAAAGACAAGGGATGAATCCACTAATAGAGTTCTACATATTGCAACACCCATAAAAGATAAGCATAAGGATGAGATCAATCCATCTAACTACAATATTGAAACCATTAACCTGGGTCCTTCCATGAAGGCACAAGAGAAAGAAGATATTGAAGAATCTAAGCAGGCCATTTTGAAAAGACTTGACAATGAGACTCAAGCTAAGGAAAAGCTACAACAACAAATAGTATATTTGCAAAGATATATTCAACATTTAGTTAATCCTTTGCAAAAAAAGTTGGTTAGAGGGTTCTATGTGCAAAGGGTTTGTTATCAAAGGATGCCATCAATGAAATTGAATGAATGAGAACCTCTCTACAGGTTACTCAACAGTGGATAGATAGTGTATGTCAAAAAGGAAATGCTACAATAGAAAATATATTGCAATCACATGAGAAGGCTTCATCCTTTCTTGAAGAGATAACTCGACTCACAACAAAATTCCAAGTAATAGATGATACAACCATCACTACACTGAATAAAATGATGGAAATTCTAGAGGAAGTGTTAGCCAAGGAAAATGTCCTCATAGTTGAAGGTGTGAACAAACTAGTTGAATGGTTAGAAGCACTTAATTTTGAAAGAGAACTCATGATGAAAGAATTAAAAAAAGTATCAAATATTGAAACCAAAGTCAAAGAAATATTAGATAGTTGCATTGCATTCTTGGAGATTGTCATAGGGAGAAATAATTCTAGAAAGAAGAACTTAAAGGTGTACCAATTACAAAAATGGTTGCATGAAGTATATTCTCCAATTGAGGATGGACCTATAACTTCATATCAACTTTAGGATACAAGTATTTATATTTATAATTTGGATAAATATCAAGGGCTTCAGGGAGTTTGGGAGAAGACTTTGGATAAATATGAAGAAGAAATTAAATCTATTAAGTTAAGAATAAAGTTTATTCTGATTCTAGACTAGGCTGACCTAGATGGTGTGCTTTCAAAGGTGAAAGAACCTTCCAGAGATGAAGAAAAAGACAAGGAGGATGACCCAGCTTGACTTCATCGAACAATGTGCATACCACATCAAGCTTGATAGGGATACAAGTTGGATATGCCTTGATTTTTTTGTAAAAGGCATTTTATTTAATTGTAAAATATCTTTTAGGGCCAACATTTGTAAACTTGTTGGTATTGTAAAATAAAATTAGGTGATTAAAACTGCCAAGGCCAACCAATTTTGGCAAACCTAATTGTAAACCTAATTTAATTTCTTTCTTAGGCCAATATGTTGGGGTAGTTCTATATATTGAGGCTCTACCCTCATTTGTAAAGTTGTTACTATTGTTGGACAAGAGCTACTAGAATTGCTGTAAATTTTGGTGAAGTGAATACAATTGAAGTCATTGTCATTTGGTGTTAAATTCTTTGTGTTTTTTCATCTATGCATGGTACCTTTGTTTCAAATCTGTTATGAGTTGTTTTGAGTAAGTTATTTTAAGATTATAATTAGAGAAATTTATAGTTTGTTGATGTTTATGATAAAGTGTTTAAGATGTTGAGGAATCTTTCGTCCATACTTTAGCAATTTGTTGATTGTAAGTTGTTGTGTAAAGTTATCTTGGGCCTACTCTTTGTTGCACTCAAGTTCAATTGTGGATGTTTATGCATTTAATGCATTGGATGAATGTTTGAATAATTAAAATATGAAAATATTTAATACCATTGGAGATTGCACTGCTTCTATGATACTGTAGATTTGGTCTTGGTTAAGCAGGAATTAGTTTTGGAAGATTGGTCCACCTATAATGCTCTATTATTTTCAAGGTTGACCTTAGGTTTTAGATTAGAAATATCTTAAAACCCTCATCTTTTGCTATTTCTTTGAAGATCATTGTTATAATAGGACTTATAAAGTATCACCACATTGTTGTATCTAGTGAATTTGAAGCTTCCAACATTTTACTTGTAAGACCTCTTGTGATTACCAACAAATCACATCATCACTGATCTATTTGTGCATCATCAAGACCTAACATTAGAGACCTTGGGGTTGTTTCTTGAGGCTTTCTAATAGAAATTTATGTTTCAAGAGAGATAGGATACTTGTATTTTGTTTGAGTTGTTGTAGTGCTAAAAATACCATCAACACTTACATATAGGGATACCCACCTTGGTCCTATAGAGCCTAAAGTGCAGAGGAGAAGCTTTCCAATCATCTCTTATTTTTTGGCCACTAACCTAGGATCTCTAAGCATAAGGAGTAGCTATCCTTTAGGAGAAAATAGACCATCAACTGAAAACACCAAAAAATTTGTGACCGTACTGGGAAAGAAGAACAAGAATTTCTAGTTGTATTTGTTATTGTTGTCCATTTGAGGCTCCCAATCTTTGCCACCAATAGATTGGTGACTCTACTAGGGATAAATGCATGAATCTCCAAGTGAGAAAATAAAAATATGCTCCACCTCTTTGCAATCCACATGAAGTAATGATTCCATTGAGGAAGATAGAGATATATCCATTTGGGAGAGTCAAGAAATTTATTGATCCCAAGTTTTGGGTTAGATGATTCAAAGTGATGAGGGCACAACTCGAGACTTAGAAAATAACCCACAAACAAGAGAATAATTTTATTATTTAGAAAATGGATCTTCTTACATGTAGAGGATCTCAAATCCCCAAGTTCTACAACACATGCAAGTTACAGAAAGCTACAAAATCACCCTTTTACAATATGCGAGCTTGTCCCCAAAAAGTTACCCAAAAATTAGAAACCCGCCCATAAATAGAGCTCCTCTTTAGTTTGGGGCCAAAACAACCTTCAAATTTGAGTTTAGGTGGTTTGGCACCAAAAAATTACAACTTGAAGTTCAAATTTCAAAAGAACATTTGCAATTGTATCTTATAGAAAGTGCACCAACTTTCCAGGGCCATAACTTTTGATCCAGGACTCTGATTCGCGAACTGTTTGAACCGTTGGAAAGGTCTCGAAGTCAATAACGCGCTAAAAATTTTCTATGCCAATTTTGGCAAGTTTCAGGGCTGTTCTAGGAACTCTAAGTGCCTCAAATCTAACTCAGAAGATTTTCAAGTGTAAATATGGAAAACTAAAACTGTAATATCTTTCAACCCAGGAATAGAAAATAAAAACCGTAAATTGGGAATTTCATTATGACGAAAAGGGTATCCAAAAATGTAAAAACATCTAAAAACTAAGAAACTTTAAATTTAACTATTTTTGGGTGATGCAAGATTGCCCTTACACCACTGAATGCTCCTGCATCAAACACCCAGGGTAATTTGAGAAGTGACCCGTCATGTCTCAGATGGTTGAGGAAAACCCAACTAGTCAATTGTTGCCTTAGAAAGCCAAGATGAATCTTCCACAGGCCTTCCTCTCCATTTCACCAAATATTCTTCATATTGCCTATTTCTGGTACTCCTTCCCACACGACTATCCAAGATTGCTTCAATCTCCTCCCTTTCTGAAGTAGGTGCTGGAATGCCATACTACCTTATTACTGGTGCTACCTCTGTTCCACCTCCATGATACTCTGTCAAATCTAAAATGTTGAACACAGGAGAAATGTTGATTCCATCAGGCAACTCTACCTCATATGCATTCCTTGAATCATGCTTCTTCAAAATCTTACAGTTACTAAATTTCTTCATCTTCAATTTGTTATAAGTTCCCACGGGAAACCCTTCTTTCCTCAAGTGGACCATTACTTCATCGCCAGTCTGAAACTCCTTCTTCCTCCTTTTCTGACCTGCCTTAGCCTTATATTGCATATTCATCTTATTAATGTGTTATCGTACCTTCTCATGTATATTCTTGATGTGCTCTACAAAATCTTCGGCTTCCACACTTATTTTCTTCTCTTGGTCTGTCTTCCACAATTCTGGAGCTGTTTTGGGGCTACCTCCATACACAATCTGGAACGGTGATCTACCAGTGCTTCTGTTGACAGAATTGTTGTAAGAAAATTTTGCCTGGGGTAAGATCAAGTCCCATCCCTTTGGGTTTATCTCCTACCAAACATCTCAAGAGGTTACCCACTATGTTAACAACTCCTCCTGCTTTTCCCATCCGCTTCAGGATGTGCAAAACTAAACTTCACTGCCTTCTCAGCCTTCTTCCATAAGGTCATCCAAAAGTACCCCACAAATTTGGTGTCATGATCTGAAACAATACTCTTTGGCAGACCATGTAGCCTCACCACCTCTTTGAAGGAAAGTCAACAATGTGGACTGCATCATGGGTCTTCTGACATGGAATGAAATGTGCCATCTTTGAAAACCTATCAACCACCATAAAGATTGAATCATTCCCTCATTGTGTCCTTGGCAAACCAAGGACAAAGTCCATACTTATATCCTCCCATAGCCTCTCTGGTACAGGTAAGGGCTGATATAAGCCTGTATTCTGGCTCACTCCTTTAGCCATCTGACATACCCTGCAGCATTGTACAAACTTCTTCACATCCTGTGACAACTAAGGCCAATAATAATGCTCACTGCTAATGGCAATGGTCTTATCCCGACCAAAATGTCCAGCCATTCATCCACTATGCTTCTCCTTTATTAGGTTCTCCCTCATGGAACTCCTCGGGATACACAATTGACTTCCCTTAAATAGCATGCCATCCTGGATTATAAAATCCAGCCACCTTGTCCTGTCCACTGTAATAGGTTCCTTGTAAGCTTTCCAAGCTTCTGTGAAATCAAGATCTTCTCCATACAGTGTTTTAAGTTCATTGAACCCAACCACTTCAATCTGCATCTTTGTCATCAATGTATGCCTCCTACTTAAGGCATCTGCAACCCTATTTTACTTCCCACTCCTATGTTTCAAAACGAAGGTATAACTCTACAAAAACTCTACCCATTTCATATGCCTCTGATTTAATTTTCCCTGACTATTTAGGTACTGCAAGGCCTAATGATCAATATATAGAACAAATTCCTTCAGCAACAAATAATGTCTCCATTTCTTTAATGCTTGAACTATTGCATAAAATTCTTGATCATATACAGAATACTTTCTCTTGACATCATTTAACTTTTCACTAAAATAGGCAATGGGCTTACCTTCTTGGCTCAACACTGCTCCAATGGCTCAACCACTGGCATCACAATCCACCTAAAACATCTTGTTGAAATCTGGGAGGGCTAGAAAATGTTGCTTTGTTACCTTCTACTTCAACAGTTCAAAACTCTTTGCTGCTCTAGTGCTCCACTTGAATTCTTTTCTATCCCCTCTCATTGTTTTAGTCAGGGGTCCACAAATACTACTGAAGTTTCTAATGAACTTTCTACAAAAACTAGCCAAACCATGGAAAGATCTCACCTCAGTAGCAGTTCTTGGGGTAGGCCATTCCAAAATAGCCTTCACCTTCTCTAGGTCCATCTTGAGACCTTCTACTAAGACAACAAACCCCAAGTACACTAATTCCCTCTTCACAAAACTGCACTTCTTCAGATTAATCAACAGTTTCTCTTCTCTTAACTTCTCAAAGGCTCTTTGAATATGCATCAGATGCTCATCCAACGTCTTACTGAAAATCAAAATATCATCTAAATAAACAATAACAAAATTTCCCAGAAATTCTTTTAGTACCTCGTTCATGAGCCGCATGAATGTGCTCGGTGCATTGATTAGCCCAAAAGGCATGACTAACCACTCGTACAGGCCCTCTTTGCTCTTGAAAGCAGTCTTCCATTCATCTCCCTCTCGAATTCGGATTTGGTGATATCCACTCTTTAGATCAATCTTTGTGAAGTACTGAGCTCCACTCAAATAGTCCATCGGGTCATCCATCCTTGGCAAGGGAAATCTGTACTTGATTGTTATCTTGTTTATGGATCAAAAATCTGTACACATCCTCCAATCCCCATCCTTCTTTGGTGCTAGTACTGTAGGTACTACACATGGACTCAAACTTTCCCGTATCAAACCCTTTCTCAACAACTCTTGAACTTGTCTGTTCAACTCCTCATTTTCTGTTGGAGTCATTTTATGAGCTGCCTTATTTGGCAAACTCGCTCCAGGAATCAAGTCAATCTGATGACTGATCTTCCTTATTGGTGGTAAACCCTCAAGTACATTATCAAAAACAATATCCTGAAACTCATCCAACATCCTAGAAACTTCTTCTAGAACCTTCTCACTATTCTCCTTACTCACTCTAGGAATAAATGCATAACACACATGCTCATGCTTCATACCTTCTAAAAATTTCTTCCATCTACATAACAAATTCTAGCACTACTGCATACCTTTTCTTTGGTCTCCTTCATAGGTTTCAACTTGTGACGAACCCCATCTTTTGTCAAGGAATAAGTGTTTGCATGGCCATCATGTATAGCTTGCCTATTCAACTGCCACGACCTCCCCAACAACATGTGACATGCATCC
>VDFB02368508.1:0-15249 GCA_007258455.2 Sequoia sempervirens
AGATTATAAGCAAGTTGAAAGATGTGGAGGATGTGACATTAATCCTGATTAAGGTGTGCACATCCTAATCATGGATCAATTAGACTAATCTAGATTAGAAGAAGGTTATGGAGGATGTGACAAGGAGAGAAAAAAAGAGGAATTTAAAATTGATTTAAATTCCAAAGGCTAAATATTAAAATTAAATGAATTGATGTATTTATTTAATTTAGAAAAGATGAAAAGGTAAAGTATTTAATTATTAAAATTAAATAATTAGAAATATTAGGAAAAGGGAATATTGATTAAATAAATCATTTAATTAATCTTTGATAAAATAGGTAGATAAAAGAGGTTGATTTGACCATATGGGAGTGGTCAAATTTGGGTATCTACACAATGATTTCATCTTCTTGCAACATGATATCCTCTGAAGCAAGAGGAATCTCATGAGGAGGATCAAATATAAAAAGTGACATGGGCAAAGCCAAGTCACCATCACATGCATGAAATGGAACATCATTTACATTTTGAATTAAATTAGAAAATGAACTGATAAAAAAAGATATTAAATTCATTTTGAAAATAGGACGCTAAATATAATAAAAAATGAATAAACAAGTTGGCTAATCTAGAGAAATCTATGGGTGACAGAATTGAGAAAACCAAAAATCCAAATTTTTAGATTTTTTCGGTATTTTCAAAGTTCTAGTAATTTGCATTTTCTGAGGTCTTCAGAGAAAAATTTGGGGTCAAAACTTGCGTAAGTCACTAAAATTTGGTTGTCAAAGGCACAGTATTTTATAGATTGAATTAGTCCTCCTGGAGACCTTTCCAACGGTGTAAACGGTTTTGAATTCTCGAAAGCATCGAAGTCAGTTATGACCCCACCTCAAGTTGGGGTAAATAAATCTCTATAGGTTTTTGAAAAATATTAGTGGTTCATGTTGTGTTCACCAAAATGTAGAGAAGGGAAATTCACTACTTACGAGTCTCTTTATTCTCAAGAGATTCCCAGGGGGCGAACTACCCTAAACTACCTCAGGGAACAAAGCAAGAGTTCTAGAATAAAAAAAGAGCAAGCCATAGAGGTTTTCTAAACAAACTGACGAGCTCTCGACCAAAGGATGACAGCACGACACACTAGCAACCTAGAGGCACGCTAGTGTCTCGTATGGACTAGAAAACAAGTTTGTCACAAAAAACAACAAAGTGACTACTAGCCGATCTAGTGCTGAAAACTTCTAGATTATAGGAAAATAACAAAAATACAATAGAATTGGAAATAAGGCCAGAAAGTACTTGGAGCGATAAAGATAAGGAGTAGAAATAAAAAGACACTCACAAAACCCAAGTAATGAAGTCTCGACATGTGAATATCTCCCAATACTTGCATGTGTAAGATCTAGAGAAAATCATTAGGGCTGTATAGGGTTTGCCTCAGTCAAATCCCCATTTTGGTGTTTCCACCTCCACAGTTAACCAAATGATAGAGAGAAATAAAGTATGCGATGAGTGATAAAAAGCAATCCCGCTAGGAGGAGACCACTATATCACAAAATAGAGATGCAATAGATAGGGGATGTGTGAAATCCCAAGATGCTCAAAGGTGCAAGGAAAAAGGTAGCTATCACATGCAAGGCTTAGGAAGCCAAGGAGGGAAACAAAGAGAGAGTTAGAAGAGCCAAGAGTGTTGCAAAGAGGGTGTTGTAAGAGCTTGAGAGCTTGAAGCTGTTGTAGCAAGTTGTAAAGAGATGTGTAAGCAAGATAGCAATAGGAGAATGTCCAAGATAGTAGTCAAGAAAGAGAAGAAGCTAGAAGCACAAATGAATTGGAAAGATAGCATTTAAAGAGAGGAGAGGAAGGAAAAGAAGCTTCTTGAGCCATTTTAGGGCACCCACAACTGTTACCACTGAAAAAACTTGCTGACAAGTGGAAAACATACTCGGAAGCGGTCGTTTGAATGTTGAAATGTCACAAGATGCTAGTGCAACGTGGGAACGTCTGTGTGGCGTGCTAGTGTCCAAACACACCACACTACAAAACAAACACAGAAAAACACAAGGTTTAATGCAAAGCTAACACGTGAAGGTGCTGCTGAAAAGGGATTTTTGAGCATCCTAAGAGGGGAAAAAGGCTGATGCAGGGGCTAAAATGAGCTTGCATAAGTTCTAAGGAATTGACACCAAAGCAGATGTAAGAATGTATGTGAAATTGTAAGGGGTGCAATTTTATGAAATTACACCTAAATAAACATACATTCATGACACCATTTAGCACTTTATATGGACATCTCATTTGTGAAAAAGACATATTAGTATACCTTAAAAATATGGTACTGATATTGCAATCAAATGTGCTTGAAATTCCAAGGAAGTTGAGCGCATTCCTCAATTGCGTAGGGTATAATTGAAAGTTCATAAAAACCTATGTTTGCATCTCTCTTCCATTAGAAGAATTCTTAATACAGGGGAAACCATTCTATCAAACAAAACATAATACAATGACCTTTGATTTGTGGAATGAGAGTCTTGCCACAAAACCTATCTTATAGTTTCCTATCCAAACAAAAACTTTTCAAGTCCTTATGAATGTATCAAAAAAAAAAAATTGACATATTTTTGTGTATCAAAGAGAAGGTAGAGTAGACCACACCATCTACTTTTCTAGTAGTAATGTAACACAAATAGAGAAAAATACACTGTAACACAACTTAATTTACAACATATAAGTTTCTAGTGAGATCTAAACTTCTTGGAGGATCTTAGCGTCGTACAACTAAGTCACAACTCATCCCATTCTCACAATTCTTACTTTTTACTATTTTGAACTACTATGCACTAAAGGTTGTAATCTATCATGTTCATTCATTCATTTATTGTGCAAGAAGCATAAAAGAAATTTAAAATCAAATTGCATGCATGCAATCATAGAGGAATTCGACACAAATGGACACATTGAGAGGGAAAAATAAAGGAAATATTTTTTGTTATTTTCTTAAATAGATACATGTACAACCAAAGGTTTTTATCAAAATCATGGAAAATACTCTTAATATCATACTTAAATAAAAATTAAAAAAGATGTGTACATGATGTAAATTACAAGGAATAAAGAGATACACTCTTATCTTTATAAGTGTTCAATTGTGCATATCAATTAGAAATAACTATAGATCTACAAAAATTAAGTCTACTCTAACCTACATCAATTAAGAGTTGGGAAATGGACAATGATTCATAAAATTAGTAATGTTTATGAAAATAGTAAGGAAAAATTAACAAAAAATGTTTGAACCTAGAAATTATTGGATTTGAATGTATAAATGGACTATAAATGACTTTAAGTTGTAGATCAAATTTGGAAAATGTGTGAAAAATTAGCGAGGTTGACTACACTATGGATGCACTTGGTCACAAGGTGTGTAGAATTATATTGGGTTGAATTATAAATTTTCAATCAATATTTGTAGCCTTCAAAATGTGAGATACACAAGATTTAAGTTAGGACAAGAGAAATGGCTAGTGTTACAAAGGAGACTACATTAGTCAATCCCGTAGTGGGTATATTCCAACTTGTTTGGAACAAAAAGTACCATAGGAGATGACAAGTGTGTGTATCCAGACCTAGGTAATAGTGAATATGATTTGTTCAAAGTTATAAGTAGAAAACTTTGAGGAGCAAGATCCAGGACAATATAAATGTGTATTTGTGATGAGTAACAAGGGAGAGGATAGGGTGATCGTATAGGACACAACAAGAGGGTGAAATGATTCAAAATTTAAAGGGTTTCAAAGGTAAGGGGTTTTAGACTTGGAAGGGATTAGACAAGAGTTTTTATAGCTTTTGAATGATGGAAAAAAGAACAATAGGATGTAGTAATGAAGGTAGGAGGGAAAATCATAAGAAATCATTTTTCAAGTGCAAGGAGGAGAATCCATAGATTTAGATCTAATATGATAGATTTGTTACCTTCTAACCTTCAAAATGCACCTATAATTTTTTGTTGGAATGGAGAGATAAAATACAAGGATATCTAATTATTAATGAGTTAAAATTAGGGTTAAATATGGAAAATATATTAAAATTGTAGGGTTTCATTCACTAGAAAAAATAGTTAGTGTTATGTCAAAGGCACTTGTAAAATTTTAGTTCAAAGATTCAATAAAATCAAGAGCATTAGTGGGGTACAATGTCCTATCACCCATGCTAGGGCTCAAATGGTCTCTTAAGATACAAGATCTTATTTTTTGGAGGTGGTTTGGGATGTTTGGTGAATATTTGATAAGCTTACAATGCTCGTCTACGATCATTAAGGAGGCTAGAAGTGGGTGTAAAAAAAGCTTAAAATACACTAATAAAATGGATAGTAAAATGAATGCAAAAATAAAATAAGGAAGTTACATGATATGCAATTTTCCTTGGTTGCATTATTTTTTGCACTTATAGATCACCATTTTTTATTAATATATTTGGGTTAACCACCCAAGGGCCAGAAAAAGGAGAGCTTAAGCTCAAATTTTGGTAACTAATGAGTTCAATATATCCATCTAAAATAAATTTATCATTCTAAGATCTATTAACATTATTCCTAGCTAAAATTACACAATTCTTGTGACTACAAGATGCATTTTAAGCCAAAAACTTGCAAAAAATAACATTTTGTTCTTCTATTTGAGAAAATAGCCCACATTGTTAGTATGAGACATGCATAAATGCAATCCCTATTTATACTACAAAATTATTGTAGTGACTAAATATAATCCCCACATACACTGCAAACGGTTTGTAGTATTGTACAATAAGAGTTCAACATCCTACAAAGACATAGAAGATGACTATGCAAATAGAACACACTACACTAAGGGCATTGTAGTACCATATATGAGCATAGGACATCAATAGAGGGATATAGGAGGTTGGTACATCACACAACCTTTGCACATGCCATTTTGGTTAGAAACCATTTGGATCATTTTTGACCCATATATGGGTCATATAGCCCTTAAATAGCCTTAAACACGCCTAAACATTAATAAATAAGCTACAATAAGGATCATTATCATAAAAGGAAAGGTAAATTTGTAGGAAGAGGTAATTATGAGTATTTATGAAAGTTTATAAACAAATGGAAAGATGAAAAGGCATTAAGGGGCTATATAAGGGAAAGCGAGAGAGCAAGACCTATATAGTGAGAATATATATATATATATATATATATATATATATATATATATATATATATATGACATATATGTGTATGCATAGTGAATTGATATAGTCTTATTTTATTTTATATTGAAATATACCACACTATTCTATAACCCACTATACTTATCTATAATCCACTACATTAGTTCTAATCCTCCTCTACCCCTTTACACTAGGGGTATAAAGTACACTTTTAAAGAGCATATGCCTAAATATTTGATTCTTTGATCTACCCCCCTCTTTCACTAATATTTTAGTTACATTGTTGAGACCTTAGTAAGAGGTAAAAGAAGAACATAAATTAGAATAATTTTTTTGGAGTAATAAAATCTTTAAAAATCAAAGAATATAGATAAAAAGGTAACAAGTTTGATGTTATGTGGGAGAATACACTAGGTCCTACTTGGGAGAGGGGTAATAAATCCATGAGATGATGAATGGAAAGAGGGGAGGTCTTGAAAGGGATACCAAAGAGATGTGACCATTTAGGGTAGGTCTAGAATATGTCATTAAGGATGAACAAAAGGATTAATGGAACTCAAAATTGAAAAACACCTATCACAAAAGAAAATAGTAATAAATTAAGATCTAGATTGTGAAGAAATTAATACATGGCAATGAAAATGAACATGGAGGAAAAGAGAATGAAACAAGTTGAAAAAAGGTAAGAAAAATATTGCAAGATAATGGTAAAGGTGAGGGAAACTAATTTAGAGTGTGCCAAGAAGGTTTTTCTAAATATGCTAAGAATTTAGTGAATGCAAAAAAAAATTGAGGAATCTTGGATATGTTATATGGAAAGTTCTAAGATTATGCCAATAGAGGGACAACTAAATTTTTTTCTACTAAATAACAAAGATACATCTAAGCAACTAAATAACCATTTTAATAGAGCAACTTAATAATTGACCAAATTGGTAAAAATAAATTGATGTGTATTATTTGTTCAAAGATTCATTGGAAGGAAGGCTTGGTAATTTTAGTGCTCAACCAGGGCATGGAAGTAGGGGTGCTCTATTGTTTGATAATTTGACTTGACAAACTCATTATGAACTCAAATTATCAAATGTAAGGGTCATAAATAATGATGTGTTTGAGAGTTATTAACTCCATTTACAAAGCTATAAGATGATAAGAAATTAGGAATCAAGAGAGGGAGAGAAGAATGTAGAGAAAGAAAAGTTAAAGATATAGTTAGCAACCTATCTAGTGACACAATTGATACATTTTAGGATGGATGGGAGAACCCCATATCATTTATTGACATGTTGTTAACTAATAAAAATACCATATCCCCTAATTTAAAACAACACCACAAAGAGATGAACCCACAAAGTAGGAGTCATATCTCATTTCATTTAAGATGAGAAGGGTTTCAAGAGAGGATATATGTAGTAAACTATTTTGGATAAAAGAATAGGAAAAAAGAAAATATATTTTAATCTTGTGTAAAGAGCTATTGGGAGAAAAAATCTTCGAGACATAATTGCCTAGGGATAAAGGCAAGAAAAGGAAATTAGTAAAATAAAAGGATGCTTTAAAGTACATAAAAAAAACTAAGACTTTTAAGGAGAAAGAGACCAATTAATAAAGGAGATAAAACAAAGTTAGGAAAATAAGTGAAGGATACACCTCAAGGAACTCAATAAATTAGAGGTACCTATCACCAAAATAATGGACCAACTCCACATTAAGTTATCATTTTTTAGCAATGATACAAAATAAGCCACCAAACATATATTTGTCCTAGAATCCATTTAGAGGAGAAGTGGATTGAGAGAGAATTAAGATAATAATTATAGTTCTATGGGAACCCCCAAAGATGAGGCCTTAAAATGACATATGAAAGTATGCCCAAATAATGATAAGGAATGGGTCAAATTGAAGGAAGGATTCTTAATTTAAACTTCCAATCACTTGAATTCACCTAGAAAGTGTGAGTAAAATAAGGAACATGGTGCAAAAGAAATGAGAATCTATAAAACAATTTGATGAAATTTTTATAGGATTAGTGAAAAAGCTTGAGGAATGAACCATTGATAGAAAAGTAGGTGGAATGCTTTGTCTCTAGACTGGTATTTGCAAATAGGATATCATTGGATGGAAGGATATTTAAAACATGTGTAAGGTGGTAGAGTTAGCCTTCGTTATTGAAGCACACCATTAGAGAGGGGAGAATGAAAAATATATATATATATATATATATATATTGAAATAGAGAAGTTAAAAGCATATTTGGAGCAATTAAAAATTAAATAAGAGATCCTATCAAAGGAGAGAGAAACTAGGGCATGACATCTAGTAGAAGAAATAGTATTTGGTGTTCTTACTATTATAATGAAGGACATATAAGGAAGTTCCTAGTCACGAAACAAAATTAAAGTCATAAAATCAAGAAGGATAAAAAGTATCTTTTATGGCATTTTTAGAGAGGGATGATCACCAAATAGATGATTTCCCTCCATTATTATTCTAGCTAAGGGATGAAGAGAAACATGAACCTTGGTGCAATCATAGATATGAATCTATATTGAAACCTTACATAGAGGTATGGCATGAGCCACGGGACTAGTAGAAAGAGATTTCTATAGACAAGATTATGGCTATTTCCAACCATGATGGAAAGATCAAAAAAATATTCATACAATTCCAAACGTGGTTCCTCAAATTTGTGATGAAATTCCTTCTACAAGATATAAGAATGATTATAATTATAATATATACTATTGCAATAACAATAGAAGAGGACATGGTAGAGGTGGAGGAAGAGGCTAATTTAGAAGAGAATATGTAACTTGATATAAGTGTAGTGAGATAGGACATTATGCCAATGAGTGTTGGGAAGAAAGAAAGAATGTGTGTATGTTTTGTGGTGATTTTATCAGTTATTTCTTTAGTTACCCAAGGGAAGCACAAATTTACAAGAATGACCAAGCAACTACTAAGAGAAAAGAACTATCCAAGACAAACACACTAAGGGGGGGGGGGAAATAATAATGAGAATACCTAAAGAAAACCCATTAAGTAGTCAATTATGCAAATGATGAGGAGGATGGGGTATACTTATTAATGGAAGAACAACATTAGAGGACTATTTGGAAAGAAAATATCTATTATGAAGGAAAGCCATAACATAATGTAAGAAGAAAAATAAGGTGGTTGTAATTAGAAAAGGATAAATAGACACCACAAAGAATACGTTGATCATAGAGAATTCAAAGGAAGATGGTGTGAAAGACTTTCCTACAAAAGGTCATAAATGTATAGTAAAAAAATATAAATAAATTATTCAAGAAGAAAAGTGAAAAGAAGACTACAACAAGGCATGTTTTTTTGAAAAATAAGCATTGATAAATTAAAAGAATTTGGTAGCTTAGTTAAGGGAGAAAACATCTTAGGAAAGTTGAAATAGTTCACCAAATACTAGAACAAGTGAAAATAGGTTGGTACAACACAAAAAGTTAGAATTAAAACCAAAACCTCTGAGAAGTGGTGCAAACACCTTATTTTTATGTAAGTGAGAATTCATGAGAGATGGACAAAAAAAGTATAGGTAAATTTGGGCACAAATATTAGGATACTGTCTAGGAAGATTTGGGAAACCTTAGAAGATGGCATTACATAGGATACCTTACAACATGATAATGGTTGATGATACTATGAGTGTCAAGGGAACATGTAGAAATGTAGAAGTAAACTTACTAGGAATAAAGTGAAGTGTAAGCTTTGATTTTATAGAAATGGAGCATTTTGATGCATTTAGTGTTTTGTTGAACTAGAATATTTTGTAGATTGTAATGGAGTATTTGATTCCTAGAAAATAAATAATATTTTCTAGGAAGGACCACATAGTGCATATACTACTAAATATGGATATGAAAGAAGCATACGTTGAAGAGATAGTGTATGAAAGAGATGTGAAATAAAAGAATGAATTTAGAGGTAGTGGGAGTTTGATTGGAATGAGATAAACAATTGTACACCTATATTATATCTGGGTGATGCTAGATCTCTCACTTTGGGATATTATGTGTTGGAATATAATAACTCACTTAAATGGGGTTTCAAGAGAAATGCTAAAGAGCCTACACTTAGAGCTAGATGTTAGTTCGGCATGGAGTTGTTAAAGATATTTTCCTTAGAGAAAAAGCAATCTCATTCTCCACTCTTGTTCCACTTGGTACTAAATGAAGTTATAGGTTTCCCGCCTAGTTTTCAAATTAATTCTTGAGCCATGAATGTTAGTTCTAAGGACAAGTTTGATGAGTAGATACATGGATATGGTTTCTATTATCTACTTTTATTTGTTTATTGATTTTTGTTGTCAACTTTTAGGATAATATGTTTGAAGAGTATAGGAGATGGTTGGCGGCTTTGGGTGTATTCCATTTTTGTGGGAATGGTTGTTTGATCTTTCTTCAATTTGAGAGGCTTACATTTATTTTTATTGTGTTTAACATTGGATTAGATAGCTAGATGTTGAAAAAAAAAATCTAAGAGTTTTGGAGATCTCACCTATAACAACTTTAGCACATGTTGGTGTTGATAGAAGGACACAGTTGAATTTTATATTGTTATATCGATGGTTTATTGTGTATCATATACATTTGGTTCATTTCATGCTAGAGTCGATATTTGTGTAGATTTTATCATTTGTTGTTAACATTCTTCATTATTTTTTAGTAACAATAAGGATAATTGGGTCTCTTTAATCTTTATTTTCTATGTGATTTGAAGAAGTTGGGAAAGCTATGGTGATCAAGGGAGAGATTTTTGTAGCAATTTTATTATAGGTTTGTATATCATTTTATGTTATTCAACACTATGTGATAGAGGATTTAGCCACATCCTTTTATATGAGTGCTAAGTGTAGATTCTTTGGATTATTTGGTCTTTTTCAAACTAGACATTGCCCATGTAGTGGGATTCCTAGGGAGGTATATGTTTTATTAGACTATGGTACATAGGTCTTTAAGTTTTTTTGTGTGTTTGTGTGTCTCTTGTTGTTGGAAGTAGACTTTGTGCAAGACAATGAATATATAGGGACTTGTAATTTTAGGTTTTTGGTTGAATATGTTGATAGCAAATGGCCTACCTCTGATGTGTACCCTATTTTTGAGGTATGGCTAGTTAAATGTGTTATTAATATGTTTTTCTCACTATTTTAGCATTTTTTGAGTATTTGATAAATACTTGATCTTGTTTTGGAGGAGATGGAATTTGGTATAGATGTTTGGGTCAAAGCCTGATATTTAGAATGTGATCTTGGCTTGCTTTATTATCTTTCATGCTTGGGCATGATAGAAAATAAAATTATTGTTGTTGAGATGGTTATCACTTGATGGATGTTGTAGATGCTTGGTTGAGCCTATGAACACATATGAGCTAGTGCAACATAGTTATACTCTCATTAGTTCACCATTTATTGGTGTTCTCTTTTGCTCTTGGAATGTATATGACAAGAAAATGTTGGGATTAGGCATGATAAACCTTGAAAGTTCTAATGCCCAGATTATTTAATTATTATTTTACCCACTTTATGCCTTGGTCATTATGCCATGTGTAATTTATATTTTAATTTTCCATTTACATATGCAAATATTTTTAAAAATATATATATTTTATGAATGATTTGTAAGAGCATCTATGACAAATATAATGGTTATGACATATGTAAGAGTATGATTATAGGGAGTTACAAAGTAAATTATAAATCTTGACCATAATTATGATGTGTAAGAAGCATTATGACATTTTAAGAGGTGTAATAAAGCATTTTTTATGATGATTAAGAATCAGGTTATCTTTTTTGGACTTAGGAGCTATTATTTTATCTTCTAGTGGTTTTTTTTATCCTTTAGTGAAGTTGGATGTCCAAGCTCATGAGAAAGGTCTTGAAGCTTCTAGAAAGATGCTTGTAACTATTGCACATATATCATGAGGCCTCATTTACAGATTAACTAATGGGGCCATCATTTTAGCACTTGGTTTATAATATCATTTATGATATATTATATTTTATTTAATTATATATTGAGACCTTTGAATAATGGTAAGGAAAAGGAGAAGTGGGGGAGCTTTTTGTAGGGTTATTCCATCAAAGGTTCTACCAGAGGAAGGGGATGTTGATTTCTAGGGAGGTAAGATCCTAATATTTTATAGGAATAAGTTTATTATCCTTGAGTAATGCATTGGTTTAGTGCATTAGAGGATAGGTTTTTCTCTAAAGGGTTTTCCTAGGGTATATTTGTGTATTCTCATTCTTGTCAATTTCTCCTCTATCTCTCCCATTCTTTCTTTTATATGTGTTGTTGACATGTTGTAATCTTGTTAGAATTTATGTATATTTTATTATTATAATATTATCCTTGAAGAGTTAATGTGTAAATTCTTGTACAATGCTTAATAATTATTTTTTATCTAGTTTAAATAATAAGAGGTTTACAAGTAATTTTCCTAATAATTGTCTTTGTGTTCTTTGGGAGCTTCTTCACTAGTAATATACCTTTCATATCTATTTTTATAAAGGAGAAGATTCCCATTACTCCTACATCCTTCTATATTTTCTCCATTATCTCACATAATGACTAAAGTGAAATACATAAAATAAAATATTCAAATTGAGAATAAATTTACTACTTTTCAAATTGAGACATAGAAGTCAAAGTGCATGATCTTTAGGTTTTGAGTTTACTCTTTCTCTATGTTCTCTCTTCTCTTAAGACACTATTATTTCACGATCACATTGAATAATTTGGGCTTAATATAAATTTCTTCAATTTTCAAAATTTAAGTAGAAATATTTATTTTTCAATTTTATCAAGAACTTGAAGAGAAATAGAAATTTATTGTTATTTTTTTGAGCATGCTATAAAAAAAACACATTTTGTTCACAAGGTTGTCTTGTCAAAAAGTAAATTCAAGATCTATTTGAGGCTATGGTGTACAACTATTGGAAATATTAATTTAAAATTGAGTGAAATATCTCTCATATAGGTTTGATCTAAAATGGATCCATAATAGAGTAAAAAAATTGTTTATGTCAAATAATGTTTAGGCATAATGAATCAATGATGGTTAAAAAATTATTACCATTTTAATTGAGGATTCATTTAATCTAACTAAGAACTAGTTCTAGGTGTAGAGGGCATATTAATAGATAAAAAAATGATTGTGAGTGCATTTATCAACCTAATTTTATTTTTTTTAATTGAATTAATCTTAATTTAGTGTTCAAATGAAAAGAAATATCTACTAATATAATTATCTTGTCCATAAATGAAACAAGTACCTTTTAAAATATCTAACCAACTATGGAATTATTAATTATCTAGCATAATAAATATCAATTAATTACTATGGAAGGTGTAATTAGAATTAGAACAACAGTATAACAAAAAATTGTTTGTATCATAGTTATTTTAAAAATAAACTAACTAAAATAAAAAATTAAATCGATGTACATCAATTGGTGAGGGTAATGATATATTATTTGATCATTGCATCCACTAAGGTTCAAACCTTTGAAGGTACAATTGGGCTAGGTTTGACCCTTGGGAAACTTTGAAAAACTAATTCCCCCTACTTGTAGAAGGTTAGACAAAGGATGGATCATAGTTTTAATTTATACTTACTTATCAAGTTATAATCCACTTAATATAATGCTATAGATGTGTGTATAATCCATTTATTTCCATAGGAAAATAAAAAATAAAGAAAAATAATAACATAAAGTATAGCCACGTCAAAAAGTGCAACAAAAATCATGAGAATAAAAGAGAATAATTAAATTTTACTAAGAAATAAATAACAATTTTTTAATTCAACAAAAATTATGGAGAATATATCACAATTTAATTGTGTTGGTATTGGCATAGTGTGATGGTTTAAAGTGGTGTTATTATTCTTTCCACCAAGGTTTAAACCTCATTAGGGTGTTATTGTTGAGTGTTTATGTTGGGGATGAGGTCCCCCATTTGTGATCTCACTGGTTCATAGCTCTGAGTCAAAAAGTGTTTACCCCTCTTTAAAAAACATATCATAATTTAATTACAAGACACGTTTTTACATATAAAGAAAAATACAAGAAGATCAAATAAGTTGTCATATTTCAAGTATGAGGTCATTTCAGTTGGATAGAGAAGCACACCAAATAAACCCATAGAGTATTCAATAAAATTGGACTCAATTAAAATATGAAATAATCAAATCAATTCAATGACTAAAAGGATTAGATATACATGCTTCACAAGAGTGGAATTAATCACCAAAAAATATATTTCCATAAAACTCCTCCATACACATGTTCAATTTAAGAATGAATCAAGTCATAGAAATATCTCATAAACCTCCTCCATACATATGTTCAATTTAAGAATGAATCAAGTCATAGAACTCGACTTAAGAGATTTAAATGTATCCTATATCTTTGAATTAGAAAATAAATGCGACTTTACAAAAGACTGACTTAAAAGACTACTTTATAAAGTATTTTTTGAAAAATATAACTAAAGTGGCTTATAAACTCATTACTTTATAAAATTTAAAATGGCCACTTAAATATACTATCCACACATGTTGAAATGTCATTTAACTATTAAAAATAATGGCAACAATAATCTCATATGAGAAATGCACTCAAATACATTATCAACCTTGACAAGAGGGATAAGCAAGAATGCTTTCTCTTAGACTACTCAACTTATCTAAGACATAATATCCACTTATAACTCCTAGTATTCCATGTAAAATAATACCAAATAGTGTATGTCTATAACCATATCAACACATACAACTAATTATAACCTTGACATTATTCATATTTCAGTCATAAAAAAGATAAATGTCAAGGATAAATTTTAGCAAGGATATAAATCAAAGAACATCATGTCAAACAACCAAATATCCTATAACATAATATTAAAATGTAATTATGATTATATAATCATGTGAAACATACAAAATGATGATATAATCCTTCAAACCACATATGATCATCATAGAATGTCGTATTTATCAAATATGCTATCAAAACATGCCATGTGTTAAAATATGCATGAATATTGTACCACATAAAGCATCAAGACACTCTCAAAGTTTTTGTAATTATTTAAAATCCATGCAAAAAAAACTAAAATTAGATATTATAAGTCCACATAATCTTACCCAAATCATGAAAATAAAATAAAAGTCTACATTGAAACTTACATATAATCACGACCAAAAATATTCAAATCAATCAAAAAGTTCCCTTGATCAATTTCATATTCCTGAAAGACATAGGAATCATGCTAAATCTCATTCCATATGACCACTCTATTCTCTTCCACTTCCACCTTTACATTTTTTCACAATTATGTGATTATAGGTAGGGCTAAATAGCACCTAGAGGAAGAAGGTTCTTCATGCATGTGTAGGGCTAGAATAAAACGGTTGCAAGTGGTGTGGAAGTATTAGGAAAAGATGACACAATTGCATTATAGCATTTATCTAATAATTCAAAAGGTTTGATGGTATCCTACACTACTAACAAATCACATATGTTGTTCTTGGGCAGTTGGATCATGTGCAAGATTATATGCAAACATCTAATAGACTATCAATAGGAATATGCAAACAAGGTAGGTTCTTAATTGAGTTAGTAAGAAATTGGTCAAATTTATCAATGAAGGAAAGCATAAAAATTTATAAATATGAGGTCCATATGTAGCAAAATGCAAACATGTGCAAGCATCCATGCTATCTAGACTTCTAGCTATATCAAGATTAAGCTATAATTTTAAAAATTAGAAAGGCCATGCCCAAATGTATGAGAACCTCTTTGACCCTTTGAAGGTCTGTCTTGACCAATTTATTATGAGAGGATTAAGAATCATCTATTTGTTTCCCTTAGACATTTATACCATCCAAGCTTTAAGAGCCTCAATTGACATGATTCCAACCAAACATTATTTTCTCACCAATGAAATCCAATCAAACCTTTATGAATAACTTGGCACAACGTAAATTAACCAAACTATACATTCAATCTCAACATTCATTACTAGATATAAAATATAT
>VDFB02368509.1:0-29459 GCA_007258455.2 Sequoia sempervirens
TTCTCCAAGCTTTTTTTTTTGAATCCTTCAATGGAGGTTGATCCCCTTCAAATTTGCTTCAACAATCTTTCAAAAAAAACCTCTTCCAAGAATTTCTCCAAGCTTTTACAAGTTTCTTCTTGCTCTCTAAAATTACCCAATTTTAGAAAAAAGATAATTCAAAAAGAAAAATGCATTTTCCTTATGCCCTTCTCCAAATTGTCAAAAACCCTAATTTTAATTCACCCACCATAGTTATTGCTATTTTGGATATTTTCATTTTGAAAATTAATACAACAATTCTATTTCCCATTTCAAATGCATAATAATTATTTAAAACAAAATTCCATTTGCACCCCAAAAGTCAATTAAATTCCCTTTTATCCACAAAATTGAATTTACTAATTACATTTAACAAAATCATTTTATCAAGAGGAATGCAAGGCAACTTCTATTTTTTTTTTTGTCTCATTATTTAATAATGCTAACACAATTGGACTAATTTAATTAATCAACAATAAATCTAATTCATGATTAGATTATTTATCAATTGAATTAAATTAACTAATTAATTAATAAGCACTCTTTTATGCATTTCGGCAATAAATTTAATTAAAGCAAACACCATTTCACTAGGAAATTTAATCACGCAAGCAAGGAGAGATGAGACGACGAGGAAACAAATAACTTATCCCAACTGACAACCCGACGACACACTATGGCTAGGGTGATGTCACGACACAGAAACCCAAGCTACTATCTCCCAATCGTTTTCCGTTGAACAAGGGACATGCTCAGACCTATTGAATCAGGTGGAGTCAATGTCCTGTACCTGCATCCTGCACACAACCCGAGTGTCGAACATGCATATATATATAAATATTAAAACACACCGTGAAGAGGAAATCGCGGAATCACAGGGCACTCGCATGCGAGTGATGTGATCCCGTCCCCTTCACCAATACAATATTGCTAACTGACGCCTCTAATCATCAATGGTACAATCAAAGCATAAAGCATCAATAATTCACATACATGATAATTTAATCCACAACATGAAATAATAATATCATCTGATTAAAGTACCATCACATCAAAACATAATGTTTACATCGCTTAACAATTAGCGGTCAAAGAAATCAAGTTTATAACCAACGTGCTGACAAAGCAAAACATATATATAACGAACATTGCTCGATCAAAAAAACAAAATGGAGGGGTGTTACACATGGAGTCACACACATGACATCCACCATGGCTCTCCCAGAGGGTGGACACAAGGGCTTTCACCTCAAATCTCTCTCAAAGAGAAATGCATTAACAACATCAAAACATAATGTTTACATCGCTTAACAATTAGCGGTCAAAGAAATCAAGTTTATAACCAACGTGCTGACAAAGCAAAACATATATATAACGAACATTGCTCGATCAAAAAAACAAAATGGAGGGGTGTTACACATGGAGTCACACACATGACATCCACCATGGCTCTCCCAGAGGGTGGACACAAGGGCTTTCACCTCAAATCTCTCTCAAAGAGAAATGCATTAACAAGGGCTGATACCTCAAATCTCTCTCGTAGAGAAATGCATTAACAAGGGCTGATACCTCAAATCTCTCTCGCAGGGAGAAATGCATTAACAAGGGCTGATACCTCAAATTCCTTCATCTCAGAGGAAAAAGCATTAACAAGGGCTTTCACCTCAAATTCCTCCGTCTCAGAGGAAAATGCATTAACAAGGGCTTTCACCTCAAATTCCTCCATCTCAGAGGAAAATGAATTAACAACAGATCTCCATGATGATGAAACTCCCTCTGAAGCTCCAAGTACTTGCATCAACCTTTTGACCTCCTCATCCAAGGTTGCTTCTGAGGAATTGTCAAACTGCCTCTAAATGTAAATTCCTCCTCTTCGAAGAAATTGATCTCAAAGACAACCTGAATGGGTTCTTCCTCTTCGAGAGATGTCTTTAGCCACCAACTCAGTCCCATGGCTGCAAGCTATGACTCCATGCTTGATCATTTCTCTAGTTGGCATGAGTTCCTTACAGGATGCCTCAAGCTCTTCTTCTCTAGGCAATCTCTTATCAACCTCTTGCTCCTCGATCCGTCCTAGAAGCATTTAGAGAGAGATTACTAATAGTTTAAACTATCCAGAAGAAATATCAAAGCTAGAAGCATACAAGGTTCACTAGCATGAATTAATAACTACATAAAAATTCATGAAAGGTACAAGTATAAGATACTTATTTCTTTATGTTGGTACACCAATGAGCTAGACTTATAGCTGTGTCTCATCTTCACCACCATCACTCAATCTCACCCTCATGAAGTGGGAATATGAAATGACCGTTTATCAAGGATTGAAGACTCCATTTAAATAACAGCCAATTAATGCTAGCCTTCAAGAGGCACTCCTCGAGACTTCTTCAGAAAAGACATACAACCATGAATTCCAAAGGGCTTCACACATCGTGGATGGCAACAAAATAGATTATATATAACACCCTCGTTAGCTCAAAGAATTTCTGCACATCCAGAACTCAAAACAAGCAATAGAATAGTATCTAGAAAGTCACAGCTTCACATCAAGTGAAACTAGCCCAGAAGTTACTCACACTTCCATACAGCCCATGCCTAAAGAGGTGTCAATAAATATATAACATTCTCATATCAGTTTTAACAAAACATGACTACCACGCATCAAGACCCCTTTGAACAGCAACAAGACATTCACCCGCACTGCAGAAGATAAGTCAACACAAAATAGCATTGACTCCATCACTTTCTTTCCATGGCACTTGCACACACAGACTCAAACAACTTTTGCCATGCCTACTAATCATGTCTAAGATTTACACTCTTAAAAAGCCTGCAAAACTCCACTGAGCCACAAGAGACTGTGTTCCTGTTAGACCAAATCTGATTGGATCTTTTTGTAGACCCGCTCTGATACCATGTTAATGTTAGGATCAGATTTAATAGAAAGCAGAAAATGCAACACAATGACAGCAGATACCCTGGGAAAACCCTCCTCTTGAGGGAGAAAAACCCAGCCTCAAATATATCTCTTATATATTGAAATGTCAACACAAATGTCTCCTTTACAAAGGCCAATATGAAGGCCAATAAGAGGCACCACAAACTGATGCAAGCACAGTAATACAATGATGTAATTTATCACGATAAGATCTGTTCATATAGAATCTCAACCGCTTTCCACAGATTACATCATAAAAGATGGTTTCCACATGAATGAATACGTATTTAACATATTTTCCTCAGAAACATAATTATCAGAAGGTTCATTATAGGTAAACAAGGACCCATTACATGACAAGAAACGACCAGGAGGGAGCGATTGTTTAAATTAGAGATTCATATGCATGTCGAAGACGAAGATTCCTTTTCAAGATTTCAGATGTCTATTTCAGAGAAGATTCATGTGTCAAAACACAGCACCCTGACATCACAGATTCTCCTGCAGTTTGGCATTGCTGGAAGAATACGACTGGCGCTGCCATAAACATCAACAATTTTGTGTTATTTAAATTTACACAATTCCCATTTCAATATTATACATTTATATATTTTATCAAATATGTATTTCAATTAAGTGTAATAATTTAAAATATATAAATATATATATTTTCCGACATTTCATCGTGATTTTTATATATATTTACATATATGTAAATATTACCTTAATATTAGTACATATATTTTAAATATATAAATATATAATATATTTACATAGGTATTTATGTATTTATGTATATATATCTACAAATATAATTACATCATTAATATATACATTTATACATAAATATATATGTAAACTTACTAGGCAATAATATTAAATATTATTTTTACCACAAACATCAGGCGGAATGTGTACATATATACACCTATGTATACGTATGTATGCGTACATACATGTCGACACGTGTATGAGCATATCCGTCTCCTTAACGTACACATGTATTGATATGTCTGTACATATAAATATGTGTTCACAATGTATAGATGTACGTGCATTCTCAATCAAACCTTAACACATCTTTCACATCATTCATACTCGGGTCATGGTATAGCAAGTCTGATGGTAACAATCACATCTCCTAAAGCATAAAGAAGTGAATTCAGAACCTTAATGTCAATAAACAGGCCTATGGACGACTTACCCTTATCTCGACAAACAGACTTGGCTTACTCAATCTATAGTATGTGTGTGTATGCTCAATTTGGTAATCGTTACTATTTACCCGACCGAGTTCCTCCCCGAACGATGTCTCTCCTCTGTCCGGAGGAACAGTCTTCATACTTGCACATCATGACATGACATCGGCAGTCATATGCTCATAACAAGGTAAAAACATCTCACAAGTTAGAATAACATTATTCCATAATTGTATAGAACATTTAATCAAGAATTAAATCAATAGAAGTAACAATCAAATGAAACCATCATTTAAACAGAACATCATTATTGATAACAAGAACATCATTGTTTTATTCATCATATTGATTCATTTGTTACAATCAATTTTCCCTATGAAATAATAGCTATAGAATTCGGGATGTAACACCTCTCACTGTTTTTGTTGGAATGTTTGTAACCCTTTCTATACAAGAAAGACAAAAATAGGGATCAAACAATGATTCTATGAGTTTGAGGTGGTTATTCTTCTGCATAATGGTTATTATATTAGTCTCTTTACAGTTTTATTGTGGAGTTTGGAATTTTATAATTTGTCGGTAAAGGGATTCTTGGGTTCAACCAGTTTTGCACTAAATTCGAAGATTGAATCTCAGAAGAATAACTAATTCTATCTTTGTTTTTTTAAACAGGTGGCTGCAACTATTTTGCAGAACACAGCTACTGGAAGGGTTTACAGCTCAAACAAGGTGACTATGCATATATGTTAGCCTTTACTTTATTTTGAATGCCGTAGTGCATCAAATGCACCTGATGGTGGTCTACATTTGTGATGGGAAGTTGGTCAATAAATAGTGGCAAAGAAATCACCCCTTATTGTACTTTTTACATGCATCATTACAGTATGTTCTTTTCATGTTACACTTGTCACAATCTTGTCTTGTTCTATTTCTCAACCTTGTCTATATAAGCAAGGTCTCATGCACACTATGTAATGTAAGGGAAAGTAGTATCATTGATCCATTATTGATCATTGTACCATTAGTGCACCATAATCAAGCAATCTATCATCTTGCTCTACTCTCTTGTGGAAGGAATCTTTCGTTTTGCAGGTGATCTTGGGGTATTAGAGCTCACTATGAGCTGTTACATACAACTTAACATGTGAACATGTGTGAATAGGACCTACTAGGTGAACTAGTTGGGTAATATAACCCCGTTCACACCAACAAAATAATTATCTCCTCTTAACAATTGAGAGTCTGAATCCATTATCTTAGGGACATTTGAAGCCATTTTTCTGATTATGAGGTTTCAATTTCTCTCCAAATGGGTTCCCCTTTCTATATACTTTTCTGATTGATATATCGAGCCTCTTGGTATACTTGCCCTTCCACTATACCTGTTGGTATGTGGAAGAGACCATTCTTTTCTATATACCCATCGGTACATGAAAGAGACTTTAAGACACATGAGAGCACGATAGTACATGGTACCTCGCCAATATGTGAAATGAGTTTGTGTTGTCAATGATAACCTAGCATAGGGTCACTTTGTATGTGGAAGGTCAACCTTCCAATATGCTTCATGATGAATTGCTTTTAGCTTTTATGTCCCAACAATAGTGCAAAATGAATAAGACATGGAGTGAAAATTGTAAAAAAAAATCTTTATTTCTCTTTGGTGATTTATAGGGTTGATGCTACAAATGCTGTTGTTGCAACTTGGTTAGGTGTTGTTAGTTATTCCTTGAAACCACTTTCTTTGTAAACATGAACCAGAGGCATCACTAACATTGAACATTGATAATGTTGTCATGTGAGGTAATAAAAAAATGGTTTATTTGTTTTAAAAAAAAATTCTCCAAAAAATAATTTCCTAGGGCATGTTGTAAGTTAATATAATTTTTCAATCTAAATTGTATTGTATTCACTTGTAAAAATTTATTTTTGTAACTATGTTCACAACAATACATTTGTTTTCTTTGAACAATATTATAAATTTATAACACTTCCTGTTTAAGAACTACTCATACTCCTCCAAAAAAGCGAACGTGGGATAAATGCAGGGATGTTTGTTTGTAGACCTTGCCACTTGTAAGAATGAGATTAAAAGATTAAAAAGTTATACCTTTCAACTTTACTAAACTACAAAGTTAAAACTATGGCCTCCTGTTCTACAAATAATGATTTTTATGGTTGCTGCATCATTGTCTTTTTACATAGCACCAACAATTCCTCTTTCTAACTGGGTTACTTGTCCTGTCTACAAGATCTTCTTTGATTGGCACTACTCTCATGTGCTCAACTTTTTTTCTTTGGCTTTCTTTTTGAATGCTCATGGTTATTGGGCTTTTTGTTTCTCATGCTCAACATTGGCAGGCTTTTAAAACTTGATTGAAATTTTAAAACAGAATTCTGCTACTGATGTCCTTTATGACAGCAGCTCTTAATGCAAAATCAACAATAAAGGATAAACGATTCTGCTATTTGTTAGTGTTTTAATTTGTCTTTTGCAAGACAACACAAAATGGAATAGTGTGTATGGTAGGACCATTTTTCGAATTCAAAGAGGAAGCTCCTTGAGACCTAAATTGAAACCTAAGCCAAACTGACCATAGACTAAAAACTATAAACAAGATATACAAATATGTGCACTATACAAGTTCTTTGAGCAGGTTTGCATAAAGGAAATAACTATTTGCCTATGGTTTTGCATTAGATACAAGCACTAGAATGTTAACAATTTTTCCTTAAAAGTGAGATTTTCAAATATTAAATGAAAGAAACTTATGTTGAGGAGTCTAGTTGTCTGCTTAGAACATATGCACAACACGACTAACAACGACGGAAAGATCTACAGGCATGGGATATAACCTGTAAATCAATGTCTGGGTTTATAAGGTCGACTCCTTGTTTATTCTAACTAAGCCTAATTTATTGGGACAAAAAGGGAAATAGATGTCACAAGCAAATAATATAATGAAATGCTCATGGTGAATAAATTTTCTTTCATAACTCAGATATTGCTTTGAAATTCATGGTCTAGTAGTCAACAAAATAATAATAATAAAATATGTATGCATTAGACAAATTCATAGATACGATCAAGAGTCAGAACTTCTAGAATCACAGCCTCTTAGATTAATATTTTTGATGGTATTGGACAGCCACATACAACATAATATTACTAGTTCTGGACACATGCACAGAGGTTCCCTTGGTTAGCTACTTTTTATAACCGAGGGTCTTTTCACTAGTACTTTCTAATGTGTCTGGATGTACCTTTATAGTCACATTGACCTTAACTTGGTTTGAAAATTCAACATTTTTCCAATTTATTTTATAATTCTCACTGAACTGTAACCATACAAACATAGTCGCAGGCACAGTCTGGCATTTATTTAACAACTACGTATAATATGATTTGATCAATGCTAACAGCGTAATTAATTTTTGTTAGGATGGAACATATCCTTTTAAGGCAATCTTCTGCATTGAGCAAATGTAATTTACAGAATAAAATCTCCATTACGGTTTAAGGTATTATTGTGAAAAGACTTAGTGCTACCTTTTTTGGTCCCAAAACATGAGTAATATAAAAATATGACAATTTAATCCAGAAATACAAAACTGATTTCTTAATAATTTCATCTCATATGAATAATTGTTTCCCAGGTCCCTATCTTTAGTTCTTTTCCAGGAGTAAAAGATATTGCATCATCCCCTATATAATATATATGATATATTATCCTCTTTTGGGCATTGGGACCTGTGGGAATTTGAGAAACCTAAGTGTTATGATTGTTTTGGAAAAAGGTTTGATGGTCCTGGTCCATTTCCCAGATATGAGGTTTAGAAAATAGTTGTTTGCTTGTGCTCTCCTAAGTGGAAGCATCATGCAAAGAACTAAATCCGTGGCATGTTCCATAAAGTTCTGTTTCAAGAATTGGCTAGAGCCTTTATGCATGCATATTTAATGTATGATCAACTATTATGATACCTTACAGACAACTTATCATTGGTTTGACAAAGAAGGGCATCTCTAATAATTCTAGAATTTTAACAACCTTTTATTTTGTACTTTACATGGTTTTGACTCTTTAATTAATTGCTTTGCAGTTTAGTGGAGCAAGAAGATTGCGAGATGCTATTGTGCTTGGATTTCAATTACAAAGGATCCCTGGACGGGACATCTCAATTCCCGAATGGTATAGTCATGCAGAAACTGAGCTTGGTCTTCGTCCTATGATGCCCAGTGAAGAGAAAAATGAACATAATGTGACTTCTGCTCCGTAAGTTTATAACACTTGGTAGCCTGTGTTTTTAATTTCCATATACATTTTTGTATTTATAAACTCTTTCAGTACTTAGAAACGTATGGCCTGGGTCTGTTAAGTAGAGATCTTGAAGATTTTGAGATTCTACATGGAGATCTGCATGGCTTATCAGACACGACAACTTTCTTGAAGAGTTTGGCAAGTTTGGACTTCGATTTTAGTTCAAATGAGATAGGAGAAAAGCGTCAAGTCCGTGAGCGGTTGGCTGCAGCTGGGTTATTTAACTGGGAGGTCTCTCTCTCTCTCTCTCTCCACTTCAAGCATTCCAGCCAGCAAAGTTTCAATTTGTACTTGGAAGTGTCTTTGAATAATGAATATTTCTGTAGGAATCAGTAAACTATAGAACATAGTTACATATGTATGTGCTATTTACATCCTTATCTTTCTTCAATTATTTGTGCATTTGCATTTAACTCGATTCAATAATTTGTGGTTAAAATCCATATTATTGGGCATTAAATCCAGTTAAAAGTTTTCTCACCCAGCCTGACAATAGCAAACAACATTAAACCAAGTTGGGAAATATTTCTACATAAGGAAATGCAAATTATAAATGACATAATAGAAGCTATACAAGAATGATGTGAGAATATGCAAATGAATGCACATCAAGAAACAAAAAACATTATAATAGAGATTAAGAGATTATATGGATACAAACTTACAATTTGAGAATTCCAACCCACCCCTGTTTTAGCAAAGAAACCAAGGAAAACTCACTGATAGAACTTTGATCCAAGGATAACACAACTTATAGAAGTAAGGTAATTTTTTTTGACAATTCTTGGAAGAGGAAATTAAGGGAAGTGGTTAAAATTAACAAACACCAGAGCAATCTTGGGTCTGAGTCCCTCCTGAAAATTCATCCTGACTTTCCTCAAACATTAATTTTCCCCTCATTGCACTGTCACCCTCTCCCCACCTTTCTCCTTCGCACCTGTCCAACTCTCTTGGGGTTCTTGGTTTAATCTTTCAATTATTTCACTTTTGTTTCTGATCTCATACCTGCACACTGTCTTGATCATCCTTCTTTAGAATCTTTTCTTTTCTCATTTACCTTATTCTTTTAAATTTTATTTACTACATATTAGATTTTGCCTCCGTTTTGGTGTATCAACAGGTCCTTATATTATTATTTCCAATCACATTGCAGGATACTAATTTTGGTTCACACATTGAGAAGATATTTATTCATATACAATGTAATGCTTTCTTTATGATTTAATTTTTAATCTTGAATTTTTTCTCCAATTATCATCACATCAACTTTTTTGGCTACAATAACAAAATTTAAGATGCAACCTATTGACAAACTGAACATTATTTCTTTGCACCCTTCCTCAACATTGTCATGCCCCCACCAAGAAGGTCATCACAACCTTGAGGAAAATAAGATCACATTCTAACATAGGTGAGTAAAATAATAATCACAGCGATTCTAAAGAATGATCAATTAAGATTAAAAGAAAGGTTATTAGCAGGTATTCCACAAAAAGGCATAAAATAAAAAAATAAACTAAGAGTTTAAAGAAAGCGCTTAATTATGAAGGGGTGCAACTCTTTGCACAGGCAATGATTTGATGAAGGGGTGTAACTCCCTCAGATTGGAAGATATAAAAGGGGAGATCAATTCATTTAAGAAGGAATCAAGTGAGAAATCAATTGTCAAATATCAATTCTTTCAGCATTAAATATACTGCAGAAAATCGATTCAAACACCAATCATTTATAAAAGCATACAATTATTACTCAAGGATTGAATTGCCAATCCATCAAGAAAGATAAATCAGCAATAGTCTAGCAAATGCATCAAGTTATCAAATCTGGATTCTAGGTAGTATTTGCAAACTAGACGAAGTCAAGGGCTCACGGGATGGGCTAAGGGTTGGAAGGATGGGGTCTTTTAATGCCCTTGACAAGCTAGGGATAGGGTCCTTGGTATTGTCACTGTTGAGTTAGGGATGGGGTCCTTTATTCTAACAGTTTTGCAAAGTATTTGCGAAGAATTCATGACGTGATCAACTTTGGGTATTGTGCTGTTATGTCCCCTTTTCGATAGCCACCTTGATGAGTGTTTAGCCTTTATTTATTCCCGAAGGCTAAACGGGAGAAATAAGGGAGTAAGTATTAAATTAAATATTTATAAAGTTATTTCAATAAAGTAAAATTAAAAAATGACTTTATATTTAATTAATTTAATAAAGTGACCTAAAATAAAATAATAAATCATAAAGTCACTTAAGGGAATAAAATAATATTATTTCTAGAAGCTTCCTGGAAAGTCATTGGGAAATCTTTATAAGGAGCTGTTGGCTTAGCATTTGGGCATATGCTTGACTTGAATTTCATTTCTCATTACTAGATTGGTAAGAAGCTGAATGCTTTGCTTGCTTGAGGGTTTGAAGACTCTAGAGTACCAGGTTTGGTTGTGAAAGATCAACTCTAGATGAAAATGTTGAGGAATCCATCCAGGGTTTCTACAGGTGCTTGATTGGAGAACTTGACAGGTGCAATAGCTGATGTATTATTGCCCTTCTGACATGAATTGCGGTTTGATGTGATAGCTGGTTTATTATCGCATCATCATCATTGCAGCAACTGAGGTATTGTTGCAATCATTATTTTATTGAAGAGTTGCAGTAAATGATGTATTGCTGCAATTGCACTTGAAAGAGGAATTCCTTGTTGATGGTTCAATTATTGACAAATTTAATGGTCTAAAGACCAAATTTGTAAGCAAGAAGATATTCAATCTTGAGGAGATAAAATACAGATTTTATTGATCATTTTCCAGTTTGGAAGGAAATTCGATTTGTATAGATTGGTGAATAATTTTCTGTCATGTTAGCAAATCGATTTGTTCTTTGAAGGTGAATGTTCACTGCTGGAGAATTTGTGCGATTCCTTGAAGCTAATTCTGGGAATTTCTTTTGAATATATCTCCATTGCTGGAAAAGGTAGCAACTACTTGGAAAGCACCCAGCTTATTCAGCAGTAACAAAAGACAAAACAGATACAAAACAAAAGGAAAAGTCTCCTTATCGAGTCCTGCTTGGTAGAAAGCTCTCAATCTAAAATTGATTATAATCAAAGGGGATCTGAGTTTGTGAAAAGAAGCCAACACATAGCTGGGAATATCATCTTTATCAATGAAGACAAACTCTATAGTGGAGGCAAATCATATCAAATATTATTGGAGACGTGTTTTATAAGAGATCATCAGATATAATTATCGAATATAGTGAAGGATGACTTTACTTGTTGAAAGGTTGTATTTTATTAGGAGCACCGCTTCTTGATAGAGTCAGCTCGTCTTTTGTATATATCATTTCAATTTTGGAGTGTAGCGATTCCTTATCATTACGTCTGGGTGGAGAAAATCGTGGCATCAACATTGTGGAGGAAATTATATTTGATTCTTGGAACCAATAATACACAAGAAATTGCTGGCTGTGAAGAAACGACTTCTGCTGGAAAAGAAGAGTGTTTGGACAGTGATGCCTTGAGAGTTGGATTCGTGGCAACTTCACTTCTACATCAGCAAACCAGGTTCTTCAGTAATTGCATTGAATTACATTAGAGTTGCATTTAGATACTTGTATTAGTGCAAGCATTGTAATTGCTATATTTACAGTCTCTCTATAATTGCACTTTGCATTCAGTTAGAATTGAGTCTCCTTGTCATTATGGCATTGTAATTCGTCTTCCATTGGGGACAGTCGGCTGTGATAGATATTTGCAAAAGATTTGTATTTAGCTTGGAGTCCATTCTTTGCAGATTAATAGTATAGAAGTGCACATGAACTGTTTGTTAAAATGCTTCATTGCTGTAGTTAAGTATCTGCTTGTATTGTCAGTCATTATATCATTAGACAATCAGAAAACATTGAATTGCATATCTATTTTCATTTTTAGTCAAGATTGCACATTCTGATAAATCTTTAGAAGTCCTTTCATGCATTTCTCTCATCATACAAGTTCAAACAAAAAGGAGAAACCGTCTATATGTTGAAAAGAGATTGCAGTCCAAGTGTTTGACGAAATGCCAAACCACTTAAATTGAAAAACTTCAAGTCAAAATTGTCAAGGGACATTTCAGTGGTATCAAAGCCAAGAATTTTGCTAGTCTGTTAGGTAGATCAGTCATTGTGTGAACTAATGTAATGAGCCTTGCTCAAACTGATCATAATTTGCCCTTAATTTGCAGCTTGTAATTTTGTCAAACAATTCATATGCAATCTTGTAGCTTAATGGTCTGAGTGTTTCAATCTGATATAAATGTTTTTTCCAATGATATGCAATGCATATACTATTAGCAAAAGACTTCTATGATGATTAGACAAGGTCCTAGATGCAATGCAGATTTCTTTTCGTATTTTCAAATGCAAGAGATGAAGTTTCATGAGTTGAATATGCAGCTACAGCCCTTAGACATTATGTCAAACAGTTGGCATACATCTTCTTACACATTTCAAATGAACTAGATTCAAATAGAGAACTCCCAACTTCAAATGTATTATTGATAATGCAATCTTCTTACAATGTCAATGAGATGAAATGCCAAGACTCTTGGCTTACATACATATGATAGAATACTTGAATCTGATATGAACTTCCTCCTACAGCAGTGCCTTCTAAAATGCATCTAAATGTCATGAAATAGCATGAAATGAACAAAGGAACCTGTTGCTTGAAGTCGCCTTGAGTCTCCAATGAAGATGCAAGCAATATCCCAAAGAGTGATGGCCTCAAATGCCCAGTGCGAATGTCTGAAGCAGCCGCCCCTGTTCTGATATAAAAATTATTATAAAATAATCTCCAGCTGCTATGTACTCCAAAACGCAACAAACTTCATCCTACAACCCTCCTATGTAGTGTGCCCAAGGTGGAAGACAAAATCGAACCAAAATGAATTGGTTCCAAGCAAAATCGTGGCTCCTCCAAGAGGGTATTGATGGCTGATAACAAAATCTGTATGCTGATATGATCAATGCTAATGCAATCTGCACTCCTATATGAAAATTGATTATGTCTCCTAGCTCCAAATGATCACCAATGTGAGCCCAAATCGAATCATGCAAAATTGGCTTTTAGCCACAAGTTTGCACCAATTGAAGTGACTGAATATCACCTCCAAATTTGCAACCCATCAAGAGATATTTCAGTCCCTCAGTTATGCAATCAATGGGAGTTATCGTTCCCAAAGATCAATTGATTATTTGCAGACCACTTGGCTCCACAAATGCTCAAGAACAAATCACCAATCATCAACATCAAATCTGGATGGATGAAGAATGGAACCTCAATGTCTATTTATGCATTTCCTCTAGAGGTCAGCCCAAATAAAATAATATTATATTTTGACTTCTAGAAGGTCTCCAATATATTTTATTATTTGCACTTTCTAAAAATATGAAAAATATAATATGCATCTCATCATCAAATTATAACATAAGGTTTCCATAAATAGAAATAATAATGATGTCTAATGGAAAACCTCAATCCAATCAAATAATGAGCCAAATAATCACTGAATGACTGTGTTGATGTGATTTTCGTGACCGCACCAACACAGAATAAAGACGCCAACGGCTACCCTATTCTCTCTTGGTCAAAGTATCTAGCACACTAAGATTGCGAGAGAGTTCGTGCGTTCAACTCCAAGGTTCCTTCTAGGCGGTGGATAGTCTCAGTTGGCTCGATGTGCTTTGTTGGTATTTCAAGGGGACTTACGCAATTGTTCAACAGCGGACAATAGACAACAGATTAAAGGGGTTTCACGTGGTTCGAATGATTTGACAGGTAAGTGCAAGTTTCCTAATACTAACCAGAAATGAACTAAATTTAAATGAGCGTGTTGGCGTAACAACTAGCACCTCTGGAGTAAGAGTTGGTACGGAGAGCTATGCACACTACGCAATGAGTGCTCTTCAAATTAGGAGGGGAAGCTCCCTCGTCGTGCTTGACAAAAGTACTTGCAAAGGAAAATAAACTAAACTAAATCTTGTCTTTTTGTTTCAACTGTAGAGGTACAAGACTTTCTCGAAAACTATATACGTTGCAGCTGAGTATTTTCTGGGTTTGCAGACTACTAACTACAACTATGCCAATTAATTAAAATCTATCCAATTTCCTCAAGAAAACAGAGCATGAGAAAACGGAGCAAGGGTTTGACTATCAGACGATAAATGAGTATAGATTCTCAACTTGAAGGCAAGGTGGCACATCTATCAGCTCAATCTAAACACGTTTATTGGTAACAACATCACACGATAAAGTGAATACGGATTCTCAACTTGAAGGCAAGGTGGCGCAACAATCAGCTCAATCCGAACAAGTTTATTGTTCACAACAACATACGATAACCAAGCGCAGATTCTCTACTTGAAGGCAAGGTGGCACAACTATCATCTCAATTTGAACAAGTTTATTGAACACAAAACAGATTTTATCTAACTAAGGAAAGAATTCACCATCACAATTGCATGAAACCCTATATGGCATAACAATTCATCATAATAGTGAAAACGCATGAACAAATACAAAAAGAGCAATATTGAGGGCAAGGTAGGCACAGCATATATTCCTCTCTCGTGCAAAAGTTAATTACAAATGAGCAAAAACTCTTATTATATAGACATCGAAAGGTGTAGGGAACCCTAAAATCACCTTGAGTCAACTACAGTCTTGCAATGCATGCAAGATTTATTATTAAATCCTAATAAAGTAAACTATATAGTTAACTGGAAAGCTACCATCAGTTAACCGAAACATCTAACCTAAATGGACAATGTGCAAGCATGCACGTCCTTATTTAAAGCAAAGTTAACTGGACACTACCCTCAGTTAACTGGAAACCCTAACCCTAACTCCTGTGTAGATAATTCCAAGGAAGAGATAAGCATGTGTGAAATCAGCAAGTAAACTCAAGACTGAAAGTCGAGTTAACTGCTGCTCATGACTCAACCCTCGAAACTAACTGTAGGTTCCAACTGGCAGATCACTCCATGTCATCTCGGTCTAACACTTCGACCAAGAATTCGTCAATCACTCTGTCTTCAGGCACTTTGATACTATCCAAAAGAACAGTCTGCTTCTTCAGTTCTCTGCCACATTTTTTAACCGTATGCATGCCTTCTCTAACATATTCAGTCGCCTTTCTGAAACTAGCTGAAATGACTGAAATATTCTCCAACTTAGCCGCCATAGGATCTCCCTCAAGGTTATCACGAATCAGCTTTTCGAATTCAGCTTGTACTTTGTTCAATTCAACATACGTGCCATCTTCAAGAAGATAATGACACGGAATCTGAACAACAAAACCACTGACAAGTGCAAGTACTCCAATCACATCATCTTTCAACGAAAACAACTTGGCAGAGATCTTTTCACATATCTCCATTTTGAAAAGGTGCTGCTCTCTCCAAGTAAAAACTTTCTCTTGATCTTCATCAATCTCCAAGGCATCGTATGCAACAGACAATTGAGACACAAGAACACGATCCTTGGCTAAACTCTCTGCAACTGAAATCTCAAGCAACTGAATGCCTTGACGAAGTTTATGTGCATCACTCCTCAACTGATATAAATCTGCAAGAAGATGTTGACCTGTAGCAACTAAACTTTCAATCCAGTTGTCCAAAAGTCTACCATGACTGACTAATTGATCTAGCTTACGTTGTTCCGCAGGTGTACTCTGAGGAAGAACATGCGCTCTACTCGGATTTCCGTGAACAAGATTAGAAATATATTGACGAAGTTGACTGTTTTCAGCCTTAAGCAGTGCCTTATCCTCTCCATCCTTCGTGATACGTTCTTCAAGATTATTGGTAACAATCTTAAGAAGAGTCACATCTGTCTCTCGAGTGGTCCTGCCAAGATTTGCCTTAGTGAAAGTAAAGTCACCAACTTCGACTTCATCTAGGCTCTTACCCTCTGGAGGAACAGCAACTTCTATAACAATCTCTGATTCTGGAGTCTTCTCAATATGCACCTGTTTCTTGATTTTCTTGTTCGACCTTTTCTGATAAGGTTCATCGAACTCAGATAAATCAAGGTTATACGAAGGCTCTCGCCTCTGTCTCCCCAAAGACCTCTCGAGCCAACAAGACTGAACAATATCATCAATCCGAGGAGAGACTGCCCCAGATGTATCCACTTGTGGCGGTTCAGTTGTCTCTGATCCAACTCGAATTGGTATCTCAGGCTTTGAATCGATGTCAATAGGTTGTATATGTGGCGAACTAGGAGGTGAAATGTGAGGTTCAGCCTGAATGACTGTCTCTACTGGAATCTCAGGAACATTCTCAACTTGTTTTTGCTTCCTCTTACCAGTAGCTCTCTTTCCTGTATTTCCGTTGAGTCTAACTCCTTCAAGAGGAATCACAATAGCCTTGACCCAAGGTCTTGACCTAGAAGTAGAAGGCAATGAAGAAAACTTCTCTGGCGGCTCTGTCACAGGAATTGACTTACGCTTCCGCTTACTCTCCAAGAACTGCTTGCTGATCTTGATAACCAATTTAGAAACTTCCTCAATAGAAGTATTCTCCTTAGCATACCAATCCGGTGAACGAAGTGGCTGTCGAACAATTTGATCTCTGACAAATGAATTGAGAAGAATTTCTCCATCATCATCTGATAGACCATCAACATCTTCTGATAGGTAATCAGAGAGCTGAGTGATAGTGAGTCTACAATAGTGACGACGACGAACCTCGAATTCATCTTCACAATTAGCCCAGAAATCTTCAAGTGCTGGCTTATGTGCAATCCCTCGTTCTAACCTGGTTGCATAATGACCCAAAGGATCATAGGAACGCCTCTCAGTATGAGTTTTAAACTTGAATCTTTCTAACTCGGTTGAAATAAGCTTGGCATCTGTTGCCGCACTGCATGTGAAAATCCCTAACGCAAATGGAAAAGTAGCCCTAGTCTTATGACGATTGCGAAGAAAGAAATGAACATGTTGCATCTGCCTGAGAAACTCCATGAAGATAATCTTGTCTGAAGGATACCTCTGCAATATCAGGGGCTCTCAAACATATCCATAAACCCGGATGTATGTGAAAGTAGGGAATTGGATAAACCAATCCGCCCAAGTCTCCATCGCTGATTTTGCCTCGGCAGAAATACGAATGTGCGGATCGTTGTCAAGATCCCTAACTGTCCTCATAGAAAAGTGATCATTTACTGTTTGGAAATCTTGTTCAGACTTAGAGAACTCCAACTGAGGATAATACTCGTGAACATGCTGAACACCGAGAGTGCCATTAGTTTTCAGATGCTTGTAGCTGCCTTGGAATGCAACTAAGTAGACCAAGTAAGATATCATATGAAACTCATGAAACTTGAGAAAATTAGTAATCTGCTGATGTAAGCAATCACTAATCAACATAGCCCAGTCAAAATGTTCTGTACCATCAAGAATTCTGGAAATAAGGTAAAACATCCATGATCGGAAAGTGCTAGCATCCTCTTGACCTGTAACTCGATTGAGCAAAGTTATCAAAACAACAACTTCATCCTTGAATTCACCACGGCCAACCTTTTTAGGCATGCTAGTCTTTTGAACTTTTAGCCATCTTTGAGCTACCTTTCTCTGCGAATGTTCTCGATCTCCATCCCATATCTTCTCACAAGCTTCAATAACCATAGTAAAGTTATCTGAATGCGGAGAGTTATCAAAACATTTCTCTATATCTTTCGGTTTGAGACTGCAAACAACCCTCCCATCAACGGATCTGATTTGTCGTGAAGATGAGTCATAATGCTTGATACAAGCAAGGACAAACTCGAGATCAAAAATGGTAACAGGAATAGATGCTGCTGCCAGCAATCCGGAACGCTCAAGATTCCTCAACGCATTGCTGCTAACGCCCTCTAGACTACTCAGATTAACCACTGGATAAACATGATTTAGGTCTATATCTGAAGTTTTGACAAAATTATGCGTAAGGGCAGATTTTGTCTTATAATCAATGAGATTGAATTGCATTTTGAAAATGAGAACTTTTGACTGTAAAGTCGAATATACTTGAAGAACTTTCCGGAAAAACTGAAAACCTCTAGACAAAGCTAAAAATAGCCTAAGGCAAGAGAAGTTTTCGAAATTTTTCTGAAACATGGGTTTTGTGCATAATCAAATTCTAAGTCAACCCAGATAGTTTGATTATCGAAAAAATGTGTTTCAAGTCCACATGCAAAGAAATTCTCGGAAAAAAGCACAAAGCTTCATAATGAAGACTACGGGGCAATTTTCTCGAAAAAATCTAAGACGTGGGTTTTGCTGCAAATATTGAAGTATGCGAACCCAGATGATCAAACTCTGAAAATATGTTGAATTTTTTTGACATGTGAAGAAAGTACCTAAGATGAGAAATAGAAGAAATAAGACAGAAGATAGAAAGTTTTGCTTGTTCTGCTTCTGAAAAATTCGCCAATCTCCTTTAGGAATTTGATGAAACCTGCATGCAAAGTGAAAACAAAGTCTTGAATCTTCTTCCTCTGAACAATCTGAATCCGTTGCTATGAAGAACGCTGATTTCTGACACCTGTAGCACCTTTAACTTGCTGCTCGCTCAAGAAGAATGAATATTTCGAAGCTTGAGATGATGAAATAATGGACGCCAATGCTTGAATAAATAGATTTTCATCTTTGAAATTCGCACAAAGCATTAAACCTTGAAAAATGGCACTTGGCTTATGATTGGACCTCAATTTTAGTTAACTGAAACTAAAATAAGCTAAATAAAGCATCATGCTTTAGGGCGACCCTATCAATCTTTAGTTACAAATTTATTTAAAGCACCATGCGAACTTGACTTCAGTTGACAATCCTTGTTGAATTCGCCACATTTCAAAATTCACTAAATTTACAATTTAAGAATTAAGGTGTCCCTTTCAGAACTGAAGTTGACAATGAGAATTCGCCATATTTCATGCTCATGCTTTAAATCTTCAAAAATTCTAAATAAGGCGACCCTTTTCAGACTTCAGTTGACATTCAAAGGTAAATGCGCCAACTTCACAAAGACTAAATTCATGCTTTAATTAGATATGGCGTCCCTTTTGGAAACTTCAGTTGACAATGAATGAAGCGCCAACTTCACAAAGTCTTCACAAATTCAACCAATTTCGCCATGCATGCAAACTAAAGTTGATTTTCAAGCATAATCTTCAGTTAAGTGAACATGCAAACAAGTTAACTCAACATGCAAAGTTGTTAACTGGACATGCAAACTAGTTAACGCGACATGCGAACTGAAAGATCACTCAACATGCCAATATATGAACTGGAGACGACAACCCATAAATCGTTCAGTCTAACTAAAGTCAGAACTCAAGTTAAGGTGCACCAGTCAACATCTTTCGAAAACTCAACTTTGACCTCCTAAGGCGAATTCCAGACTTAGCCAATTTTCATGAAAATTTAGATTTAAACCTCTTTCGAGACCTCTGTTCATCCTCTGACACTGGCTGACTGACTCCACTGATTGATTGGTTGACAGGTGCATCGCAGAGCAGGACAAAAACTGATCAAAAGATACCTGGAGACTGAACATCATAAAACTAACATCTGAAGGCTCAAAAATCCAAGCGCCTTTTTCAAGAATTGCTCTTTTTCTCAAACTTAGCCAAATTTGACATCTTGATCTCGTACAAAGGGAAAAACAAATTCTCCATAACTTCTGATTGACCAAGTTTCAGGACTGGATCACAAGTTCATTGCGGAGCTGACTTCATTTTGCATGACAACTGCAAAGGCACATTTCTCCAGAAAACATCATCTGAGGGATGAAAATCATGGGCGCCTTTTTCAAAAGTTGCTCTTTTACTCCTAGAGATAGCCATTTTTGGATCTGACCAAAATAATACTAGAACTCCGATTGCAAGCTGATGAATCATCTTCAGATTTGACGGAGACAGGCAACGGAAAGCTGAACGTAACACGGACAAATTGAATATCTGAGATCATCAAAAAGAAGGCATTAAAGGCTTGAAAAGCTCAGGCGCCTTTCTGAAAAAGTGCTCTTTTGCTCATTCCTCGATATTTTGACTAAGATTTGACCCTATGTTTGACCTTTGGTTCAGACACTTCAGCAACTCAGATTCACCCACTGACGGATGTGTCGCGAAGCTTGAACAAATGTGAGATAAACATCTAAGGTGGCATTTAATCAAAAACCTTCATTTGACACCTCAAAAAGATGGGCGCCTTTTTCAGAAGCTGCTCTTTTTTTCCAGTGTTAGCCAATTCTGACTCTCCTCTCGTTTTGCGCTATATCTTCCGTAACTTGCACGAAACAGGTCTATTTGATAAGCTTGATAGCCCGTTGCGAAGCTGATATGATGCCGGACAAATGTCTGCTAGAGGTGACAAACCATAAAAACAGGATCTGAGCCCCTAAAAGATAGGGTGCCCATTTGAAAATGTGCTTCCTTCTCCAGAGAGAATTTTGATGATTTTCCTTAAAATTTTCACTTTTCTTAAATTCCTTCAGTAACAGACTGACATGACACTAACACCAACTCCATATTTAAAAACCCCAAAAACGACCTTCTGACATCACTTTAACAAGATTAAGACTCAATTAAGCAAAATGCCTTAGTGAAGCAAAATTTTTTTTGGTTTTGGGTACAACATTAGGTTCTGTCTGGTGACTATGTTGGATACTTACGGCATAGGAGATCCCTAGAATCTCAGTATTTTGTAGATCAGTGACTTATAAGTTGGGTATATGGAGTCAGGACTTTTCCTAATCACCTAAAACACCAAAGTTCCTAAAAACTCAACCTAAAAATCACCTAAAACAAGACTACTTAAATCACCTAAAACAAGACTACTTAAATCACAGAACGGGGAAAAACAAAACATAACAATAAAGCATAAAAATTACTTACAAAATATTTACAATATTACTCCTCCCCCGAAGGGTTGAAGTGCTTAAGATACTGCCCGCTATAAGGAAGCGGGAAGAGCCTTCCATCCTGATGCGAGAGAATATAAGTATTTTCTCTTGTAGCTTCATGAATCTGGAAGGGCCCTAACCATAAGGAATCAAATTTTCCATGCATTCCTTTTGGCTCATGCCTTTTGTCCCACAAAAGGACTTGATCTCCGACCTGAAAGTCTTTGTGACGAGCCTTCTTATCAAAAATCTTCTTCACTCTTTCTTGATGTTGAGTGATTTTATCAACAACCTCTGTCCTCTCTTTTTGAAGTTTCATCAGGAGCAATATCCTCTTCTGAATAGGATCATTGAATTCTTCATCCTCCACTGCAGATGCTAACTGTAAAGCAGACAACTCCAAGGTAATGGGCATAATAGCTTCTGTACCATACAAAAGTATAAAAGGCGAGGTGCCAATAGCTCTTTTTGGAGTTATACGATCAGCCCAAAGGGCGTCATATAACTTAGTATGCCAAGTTCGCTGATTTGATTCAACCAACTTGCGTATAATTGTGACAATGTTCTTATTGGATGATTCGGCCTATCCATTACCTTGGGGGTAATAATCTGATGAATGAGACAACATGATGCCGTGATCAAAACAAAAACTCAAAATCTCCTCTGACGAGAAACAAGTTGCATTATCAGTCACAATTTTCCGAGGAACTCCGAAGCGAGAAATGATATTCTCCTTTAGAAAGTTGCAAACCACTTCGGACATAGCTCGTTTAGTAGGAATCGCCTCAACCCATTTTGTAAAATAATCTGTCGTTGTAAGGACATACACATGCCCCTTACTGGAAACTGGATTGACAGGACCTACAAAATCAATACCCCATTGCTGAAATGGAGCATCAATGACAATTGGCCTGAGTGGAAAAGATGCCAATTTCACTTTACCAGCAAACTGCTGACATAATTGACATTTGTATACCCAATCATATGCATCACGAAACATAGTTGGCGAATAAAACTGTGCTCGTAGAATCTTGAATGCAGTGACCCTTGATGAAAAGTGTCCTCCGCATGCTTGATTATGAAAAGCTTCTAACAATCTTCGTTGCTGATCCTTTTCGACATATAATAGAAAAGTTCCATCAAGGCCACGCTTATACAAAATGTTATTAACAAGCACAAAATTTTGTGCTTTCAATTTCAATGTTCTTTTCTGCTGTTTGTCCATGTGACGTGGACATTCTCCATACGCTGAATAATACCACAAAGGTGTGTACCATTCTTTCGCAGAATCAACTAATAGGACCAAAGGAAGGTCCTCTTCAACTTCTTGTTTTGAACCATTTCCACCATTGCTCTTGAATTTACGATCTCCATCTTCTGCCAATAACCGACAAAGACCTTGCCCGCGAACAAGCTTGGTTGGTTTAATCTCCAGATCATATTCCTGAACTCTCGTGATCCAATTCCCTCTTTTTGTGCCCATTTCCTGTTGGGTAAGCACGCTTTTGATTGCTGGATCAGTGACATACACCGTTGTATGTGAATTCAAAAGATAAAACCTGAAATTCTTGACAGCTCTGACAACAGCATAAGCATTCTTCTCAATCTGAGAATAACGCATCTCAGCATTTTTAAAATTAGCACTCATAAAAGCAATAGGAGATTCTCCCTCCTCGCTGAGCTTCTGTGTCAGAATGGCAGACAATGAGTGTTCCGACGCATAACAGTAAAGAATAAAATCCTTCTGAAAGTCAGGCCGAACTAACACTGGTGCATTAGCAATAGCTTCTTTGATTTTGGTAAAGGCCTGTTTGCCTTCATTCGTCCACATAAAAGTAGACGTCTTCTTCATCATTGCTGAAATCTCCTTCGTCAGCTCTGAGAAATCAGGTACGAACCTTCGGATAAAGTTAACTTTACCGAAAAAGGAGTGCACCTGCGTTTTGCTTGTAGGAAGAGATAGGTTTCTAATTGAATCCACCCGATTCGGATCTATTCTGGTACCTTCTTTGGAAACGATATGGCCAAGTAACTTGCCCTCCATCACTGCAAAGATTGTCTTCTTCAGATTCAAAAATATTTTGTGATACCTGCATCTCTCGAACATTTTCACAAGATGTGAAAAGTGATCACTCCGTTTATCTAAAAAAAACGGTTAAGTCATCAAGGTAGACGACTATGATCTTATTCCTAAGATCTCCAAACGCTAAATCCATGGCTCTTTGAAAAGTAGCACCGGCGTTGATAAGGCCGAAAGGCATCCTTTCATAAGCAAACGTTCCCCACGGCGTGGTGAAAGCTGTCTTGATCTGATCCTCCTCAGCCATTGCAATCTGATTATAGCCAGAAAAATCATCAAGAAGAGATAGCATTTCTGATCCGGTAACCTCAGGCAGATGCAACATGTTCATTTCTTTCTTCGCAATCGTCATAAGACTGCGGTTACTTTTCCATTTGCGTTAGGGATTTTCACATGCAGTGCGGCAACAGATGCCAAGCTTATGTCAACCGAGTTAGAAAGATTCAAGTTTAAAACTCATACTGAGAGGCGTTCCTATGATCCTTTGGGTCATTATGCAACCAGGTTAGAACGAGGGATTGCACATAAGCCAGCACTTGAAGATTTCTGGGCTAATTGTGAAGATGAATTCGAGGTTCGTCGTCGTCACTATTGTAGACTCACTATCACTCAGCTCTCTGATTACCTATCAGAAGATGTTGATGGTCTATCAGATGATGATGGAGAAGTTCTTCTCAATTCATTTGTCAGAGATCAAATTGCTCGACAGCCACTTCGTTCACCAGATTGGTATGCTAAGGAGAATACTTCTACTGAGGAAGTTTCTAAATTGGTTATCAAGATCAGCAAGCAGTTCTTGGAGAGTAAGCGGAAGCGTAAGTCAGTTCCTGTGACAGAGCCGCCAGAGAAGTTTTCTTCATTGCCTTCTACTTCTAGGTCAAGACCTCGGGTCAAGGCTATTGTGATTCCTCCTGAAGGAGTTAGACTCAGCGGAAATACGGGAAAGAGAGCTACTGGTAAGAGGAAGCATAAACAAGTTGAGAATGTTCCTGAGATTCCAGTAGAGACAGTCATTCAGGCTGAACCTCACATTTCACCTCCTAGTTCGCCGCATATACAACCTATTGACATCGATTCAGAGCCTGAGATACCAATTCGAGTTGGATCAGAGACAACTGAACCGCCACAGGTGGATACATCTGGGACAGTCTCTCCTCGGATTGATGAAATTGTTCAGTCTTGTTGGCTCGAGAGGTCTTTGGGGAGACAGAGGCGAGAGCCTTCGTATAACCTTGATTTATCTGAGTTTGGTGAACCTTATCAGAAAAGGTCGAACAAGAAAATCAAGAAACAGGTGCATATTGAGAAGACTCCAGAATCAGAGATTGTTATAGAAGTTGCTGTTCCTCCAGAGGGTAAGAGCCTAGATGAAGTCGAAGTTGGTGACTTTACTTTCACTAAGGCAAATCTTGGCAGGACCACTCGAGAGACAGACGTGACTCTTCTTAAGATTGTTACCAATAATCTTGAAGAACGTATCACGAAGGATGGAGAGGATAAGGCACTGCTTAAGGCTGAAAATAGTCAACTTCGTCAATATATTTCTAATCTTGTTCACGGAAATCCGAGTAGAGCGCCTGTTCTTCCTCAGAGTACACCTGTAGAACAACGTAAGCTAGATCAGTTAGTCAGTCATGGCAGACTTTTGGACAACTGGATTGAAAGTTTAGTTGCTACAGGTCAACGTCTTCTTGCAGATTTATATCAGTTGAGGAGTGATGCACATAAACTTCATCAAGGCGTTCAGTTGCTTGAGATTTTAGTTGCAGAGAGTTTAGCCAAGGATCGTGTTCTTGTGTCTCAATTGTCTGTTGCATACGATGCCTTGGAGATTGATGAAGAACAAGAGAAAGTTTTTACTTGGAGAGAGCAGCACCTTTTCAAAATGGAGATATGTGAAAAGATCTCTGCCAAGTTGTTTTTGTTGAAAGATGATGTGATTGGAGTACTTGCACTTGTCAGTGGTTTTGTTGTTCAGATTCCGTGTCATTATCTTCTTGAAGATGGCACGTATGTTGAATTGAACAAAGTACAAGCTGAATTCGAAAAGCTGATTCGTGATAACCTTGAGGGAGATCCTATGGCGGCTAAGTTGGAGAATATTTCAGTCATTTCAGCTAGTTTCAGAAAGGCGACTGAAGATGTTAGAGAAGGCATGCATATGGTTAAAGAAAGTGGCAGAGAACTGAAGAAGCAGACTGTTCTTTTGGATAGTATCAAAGTGCCTGAAGACAGAGTGATTGGCGAATTCTTGGTCGAAGTGTTAGACCGAGATGGCAAGGAGTGATCTGCCAGTTGGAACCTGCAGTTAGTTTCGAGGGTTGAGTCATGAGCAGCAGTTAACTCGACTTTCAGTCTTGAGTTTACTTGCTGATTTCACACATGCTTATCTCTTCCTTGGAATTATCTACACAGGAGTTAGGGTTAGGGTTTCTAGTTAACTGAGGGTAGTGTCCAGTTAACTTTGCTTTAAATAAGGACGTGCATGCTTGCACATTGTCCATTTAGGTTAGATGTTTCGGTTAACTGATGGTAGCTTTCCAGTTAACTGTATAGTTTACTTTATTAGGGTTTAATAATAAATCTTGCATGCATTGCAAGACTGTAGTTGACTCAAGGTGATTTTAGGGTTCCCTACACTTTTCGATGTCTATATAATAAGAGCTTCTGCTCATTTGTAATTAAATTTTGCACGAGAGAGGAATATATGCTGTGCCTACCTTGCCCTTAATATTGCTCTTTTTGTATTTGTTCATGCGTTTTCACTATTATGATGAATTGTTATGCCATATAGGGTTTCATGCAATTGTGATGGTGAATTCTTTCCTTAGTTAGATAAAATCTGTTTTGTGTTCAATAAACTTGTTCAGATTGAGATGATAGTTGTGCCACCTTGCCTTCAAGTAGAGAATCTGCGCTTGGTTATCGTATGTTGTTGTGAACAATAAACTTGTTCGGATTGAGCTGATTGTTGCGCCACCTTGCCTTCAAGTTGAGAATCCGTATTCACTTTATCGTGTGATGTTGTTACCAATAAAGGTGTTTAGATTGAGCTGATAGATGTGCCACCTTGCCTTCAAGTTGAGAATCTATACTTGTTTATCGTCCGATAGTCAAACCCTTGCTCCGTTTTGTCATGCTCTGTTTTCTTGAGGAAATTGGATAGATTTTAATTAATTTGCATAGTTGTAGTTAGTAGTCTGCAAAACTAGAAAATACTCAGCTGCAACGTATATAGTTTTCGAGAAAGTCTTGTACCTCTACAGCTGAAACAAAATGACAGGATTTAGTTTAGTTTATTTTCCTTTGCAAGTACTTTTGTCAAGCACAACGAGGGAGCTTCCCCTCCTAATTTGAAGAGCACTGATTGCGTAGTGTGCATAGCTGTCCGTACCAACTCTTACTCCAGAGGTGCTAGTTGTTACGCCAATAGTTTTCTGGTGCCCACCGTGGGGCACGAGGCCTCGAAAACTTAATGTCACGGTTATGACTATCTGGCGTCCTACTGCTCCAGTACAACAACCAGCACTAAGTCCGCCTGTTATACAGCCAAATTTAGTCTTCATCGAAGCAGAACAGTCAGATATTATCAGTAGCTTGCGCATGTTTATTTTTGAAAATCATACATCTACCACTGAGTGGAGAAACGCAGGTACAACTCTGGATAAAGAAGAAGAAAAAGCAGATCTTGCAGCAGGTAGACCAGTTTTGCCACCTCCCGTGTGGAATTAAGCATCCTTGCATACCGAGTTTATATTAGAAGAAGGAGAGGTAATCCTCCCATTCAGCCAGATGTTGTTTTCCAAGAAGCTTCTGATTAGTTTACTGAATCAGAAATTTTTGAAGAAGAGATACCCATTCCAATTGCAGAGATTGGTGATCGTAACAATGATGATCGTAACAATGATGATCACAATAATCACAATGGTCGTAATGGAAGAAACGCAAGACGTCTAGCTCCCTTGCCTTGGGGCGACAATATTGGACCATTGGCTCTACGAGGACATCATGTACTACCCAAGGGTTCACGCAAGTTTTTCCCGAGATTTCAAGGCGATGGTTCTAGACATCCAGATGAACATCTATCAGCATTCACGGCGGCTTGTTCCGTATTGCATGTTGCGCATGAGGACATTGCCATTCATCTTTTCGTGGAGACTCTTGAGAACAACGCAGCAGTCTGGTTCAATAATCTTGAACCAGGAATTATCACCAGTTGGGCCGTCATGAGCGAGAAGTTCTTGGCAAGATTCAAACCTGCCGAGGACAGTCATAGATTATTTGCACAACTCTCAAATTCAAAGATGGAAAAGCATGAACCGATGAGAGAATTCGTGGCAAGGTTTAATCGCCTTGTTACACGTCTTTCTCACACCTTGAATCCGTCTGATGAGATTTTGATGAGTTCTTTCATCAACGCGCTGTCGTCAGAAATTGCCTTTTTCCTGAAGATAAGAGAAGAAGATTATCTACAACACCTTCAGGAGGAAGCTATCAAGCTTGAAGATAACATGATTACAAGCGGCAAGATGAAAGATGATTCGATTAGGCCACTCGTGCAAGCGTTCGCCGATCCGTTGCTACAGAAGGTAGCAAATGAGGTGACAATACTGAAGAGACAGTCACCACCTCAAGGGCAACCAACCTTGCCCGCACCACCACCTTTCCAACCACAACAAGCGTACCAGCCAAGAAGGAATAACTTTTAGCCGTACAATAATTTCAAGTCTAAGTTTCCGCAAGGAGAACCGAGACAAAATAATGAAGCTGAGAGGGCTACGGTCTTTTGCACATTCCATGATTCAGTAGAGCACACCGGGGCTACTTGTCCGGAAAATCAAAGAATGAATCAGCTCATGGGATTTGCCGATTCTACTCCTAGTTCAGACTTCATACCTTCCAGTTCAAACATCGTCTCTACACAGATGGACGAGTTTGATGGCGACTCCGCAACGGGATATTTTGATCGAGAACCCGTTAATGAAGAAGAAGAATCCCGTCATTTTTCTCTTGCAGTGAATCACGAGAATATCACCTCACCTGTGTTCACACGTGCTCAACATTTCAAGGCATAGGAGGAAGAGGAAAAGCGGAATTTGAATACAAAAGCAAAGGAAGTAGCTTCTACTTCTAATCAAAAACCTTCACAAGAGAACATCTTGCCAGCAACTTTAGATATGTCTTTAGCAAGCTTTGACATCGTGTCTTCCATGATGAAGACAAAGGTACAGATATCTCAGTTGGAGTATTTACAAGATCATCCAGAGCAGTTAGATAGAATCTTGAATGTTCTTAAAAAGAAGAATGTCGTTCAGCCGACATTATTACAATCCTTAGTTCCTGCAGAAGAGAAGCCCAGACCATTTTATATATCTTTATATATAGGAGGTTTCAAGCTGAGCAATTGCATAATTGACAGTGGAGCTTCGGACAACGTTATGCCCTTACAGATTATGAACGCGTTGGGACTTTCATGCACCCCGACTCAGGAAAAGTGTTACTCACTTGAGTCCAAACCGGTGCCGTTAGTCGGTCAACTCAAAGATGCGCAAGTGAGGCTAGTGTCGTGTCCAGAGAAAAAGATCATGATGACCATCCTAGTGGCTGATATTCCTACTAGTTACGGGATGTTGCTTAGTAGAAGTTTCTGCAAGGATCTTGGAGGAGAAATACAGATGGATTGGTCGTTCGCAACAATCCCATTGAAGAAAAGCACTTTCAAGCTGGAACCGGAAACGAAATCAAAGTTCACAATGGTGAAGTCCCAGGACCCACATGCTCAAGTGTTGTATCAAGATACGGGTCCAGGCACATATGCTATGGTGTCCGAAGTGACGGAAGATTGTCAGAATTTTGCACTTTCCACCGAATTGTCAGATGAAGAATCTCAGATGTGGACGATGCAGTTTGATGGCAATTGTTCGACTTCAGGCTCCGGAGCAGGAGTAGTGATTATCTCTCCCGAAGGTCGTTTATATCCTTTTGCATATA
>VDFB02368509.1:35083-91325 GCA_007258455.2 Sequoia sempervirens
AAAACATTTTGCATGTGCTTGACCTCGACAATTTGCATTCAAGAGTGTGATTAGAATCGCGTACTCATCCTTGTACTCACCACGACCCACATTGTTTGGCAATCTGTTCTTTGCTTGTTTTAACCATCTTTCTGCCATTTTCTTCTGACATTTGTCCACATCAGCATCAAACGCTTGTGCACACTGCTCCATAGAAACAACTAGGCTGTTCGGATGTTGAGGAATGCCAAACCTCCTCTCGATGTCTACAGGTTTGAGACTGCAAATGACCCGTCCGTCGACTGACGCTATCTCACGAGTAGTCGGATTGTAATGCTTAATGCAAGCCATCACAAACTCAACACAGTGAACGAAGATAGGTATGGAAGCGGCCTCTAGTAAACCAGACTGCTCAATATTCTAAATGATTGAACTTCTGATTTTAACTGGGTCTAGTACTGCCTCTGGCAACACTTTGTGAAGGTCTGTCTCAACCACCCTGCGAAAATCATGAGTAAGGACGGTTTTGGTCCTTTGTGATTCGTTTCAGGAATCGTGATGAAAATTAGCCCTGATCTGTGAACTCCGGCTATGTTCGGACAAGATTTTGGAATCTAAAAATAGCCCGCTAGAGTTAAAATAGCCTTTCGAAGAATTATTTTCAGCGAAAATTCTGAAATATGGGTTTTGTCCAGAAAAGGATTCTAAGACAACCCGAAGGTCAGATTTATGAAAATTCAACTTCTACTCGATTGTACAAAGATTTTCACTTGAGAAAATTAGCAATTCGAGAACGAATGTTCTGAAGCTAAAATTCGTGAAAAATCAAGCGCACAAATTCAACTCGAGGAAATTATATGGGAATGATCCAGATACTGAGACTTATCAAATTTGCCAATTTCAGGAACATGCACAAGGTATTTTGTGAGAAATCTGAGATTTAAAGGATGCAAAAGACGTTTTTTGATGTCTTCTTCTGTGAAAATCGCCCAAGATTTCTTTGAATAACTGATAATTGTGAACTTGAATCTGCAAAAAGATATGTTAGGAAAAATCGCCTCTGTGAATTGATGAAGATTTTGCCTCTGAACTGGAAGAATTCGCCTTGTTTGGAAAAACCACGAATTGCTCCTCTTGAAATTTGCGCCTTTTGAATGAATGAAATTCAAATTTTCCTTGAAGAAAATACGAATTTGTATGAATTTGAGGATTCGCCTTTGATTGTTGAAATACTCCTTTGAACTCAATTCGCCTTTGAAACCTCTGAAGAATTGCGAATTGTTTTGGAAAATTGAATATGCCTTTAAAGATTTGCGAATTGCCTTGAAAATGTGCGCCACTATCCCTTCTAAAGAAACACGAATTTACTTTAAATTTTCTCTGAATTTAATAAACTTCGATCTCTTTTGAAAGAAATGAATTTGCCTTTGAAAAATCACGAATTTCTCTTGAGATTAAATTTGCTCTTTGAGAAATACGAATTTCTTTGAAAGCTTGTGAAGAATAATGAAGATGGCGCCACATATAAATAATAATAAATTCGCACCACTTAGCAACTACAAGAATTCATAAACCCTAACCAGAATAGAAAGCCTCTGATTGGTTGCCTTTTAGTTCGACTGCCACTGTCTGAAGTTCAAATTTGAAAATAATAATAAAATAATTATTATCATGTAATGGCGCTAAAAATAGACATATTCTGAACTTCAGTTAACAAACTGGTTGAAGCTCTGAGATTCATATTTTGACTTTACTGATTCCGAAAAGTCATCTCTTGAGCACATAGGCGTCCATTTGCTCAAGATACTTATTTTTTACTAACTCCCTATTTAATAGCTGACAGCACTGTCACGACTGGCCAACTTCGACACTGATTTCCGGATGACCGGGTGATGCTGAGACTGATCTGAAGAATTCATCGGAAAGCCTACTGAACAAGGAAGAAATGTCTGCTGGGAGACACAACTGCAAAATCCATCGTTTAACCCCTTGAAAAATTAGGCGCACCTGATTAAATTGCTTTACGGGTTCCAGACTAGCCATTTTCCTAAACTGCCATCTGACGCTTCAAACGGCTACTGATGGTGAATGGTGAACCCTGCTGATACGAGACGAAGCTCATTGCATGACTGGAGATATTCTGCATCCGATGACTATATGCACGACAACTAAAAGCTGTGTTAAGGGCCTCAAAAGGAAAAGCGCCCCTGGCTCATGGTTGCACTTTTGTCATTTCGACGAAAATCAAACGTCATCAAAACACCCCACTTTGACAGTTGATATCTGGAGCTGGGATGACCCGATTCCGGCATTATTTGTTTTAACGGACAACCAGGAGGGCCCTTAAGAGAAGTCACTGGAGGCGACGAGGCAAGAAAACTGCTTCTGAGACCTCAAAAACTCCAGTGCGTATTTTAAATAAAATTACCGCTCCCAGACTTAGCCATTTTTCGAACGTCTTCTCTTTACAGTATTACACTAAAGACCTCGCACGCACGAGCGACTGCCAAATGCTGAAGGCTGACGGCTATGCTCGTTGGGAAGATAAATTGACTACGCTCAATAGTCGTGAAGACTTCGAACGCGAACGGGCTCATCTGACCAGTCTAAAGGCTAGGCGCCTTAAGACTATGAAAATGCACTGAAAACCATTTGTTGGTCCGCCCGTAAAATTACGTGCTCGGTAGAATTTCTGCCACGACCACCAGGAACGTCGGATCGACAAGCTGAATGATGCGTTGCGGAACTAGGCTAGTATACTACTGATGTTGTGAAGACTCTGTCTGCAAATATTGGCATTTGGAGGGTCCTTTAAGCCAGCGCCCCTGGCTTGTACTTGCACTGGGCATAAACGGAGAAGCTCAGAAACATGAAAACTCCATTTTAAGCTGATCTTTGGATGATTGCCGCCTGGAATCTGAGATTCGGATGACTGCACTTGATATCTCGTCGGATAAGCAGACTAGTTGTGAACGGATTGACTGCGTCCGGCATCGAAACTGTAAAGATTTACCCCTACTTTGAGATGGGCGCCCTCAGGCTAGAGGCGCGCTTTTGCCTGAAAAGAGCAAAATTCTTATCTCCTAAAATTTAGGGATTTTGACTTCTGTCACTGATAACCGGAGCTGTGGTTCTCGGAATGCCTTGCTGGATAGTTCGACGGATAGCCAGACTGATTCTGAAGAGATTGACTGGATGCTTGAGCATTTTAACCAGAATCTTGACCTCCAACAAGCTGGGCGCCCCTGAGCTATACTTGCGCTTTTGGGCTTTTCCTCTGAGAAATCTCCCTGATTTGATCTTTAAAAACTCTGTTTCGATCATTAACATGACCGTCTGCAATATGAAATGTCGTCTGAGATGCTCCTCCATCGTGAAAATCTACATTTTGAGTCTCTGCTTCAGGTTTTGATCAATATAACTGACTTTGACTGACAAACTATTGACAAAAACTCCATGCTTGACATTGCCCAAAACTGTGTTTTACAACAAATTAGCAAGGTTTAGACTTTTAAATGCAAAATGCCTTAATGAAGCAAAAAATTTGGTTTGGGTACAACAATAATATAAACTCACCCTACTTACCTGATTTTCGTGCTTTGACTCCCAAGGCCTGAGTGATCTAGTTCATCCCCTAGCACAACTTTTTCCTTTAAATTCCTCATGCCTTAGAATATTTCCACATTATCATTCATCCCCCCCTAGGGCGCATCTGGAGACTTGAGCTTCGATTTTCATTCCTTAGAGAATTTCACCTATCTTAGACTCCTTGGATGTACTTCACTTTAGCACTTTGAAATCACCCTGTGAAAATATTAATTTAATTGCTCCCTTTTTATTTCACTGGCTGAGGCGTTCACTCTGATATTTCATCCAACTTTGGCTCGAGAAAATTGTTTTCATCAGGAATTTGATCAAAAATCATCTAGGCACCCAACTTCAATCCACCAGCCAAGTCATTTTATTTTCACAAACATTTCTTTCTTTGCCTTAGAAATTCATCAATTTGGTGCCCATAAAAAATCTTCACCTCAGAATCCTTGGCGAGCTGTGGAAGACTTTGAAATCAATTCCTTGTTGCAAATGTCTGATACCCAGAAGAAAATTCCCTTTAGAAAGCGTTGAATTCATGTGTCTACAAACGAAGGGGTACATTTAATTTTTTGAATTTTTAACCTTAGAAAAATATTTTGCCATTAAATTTATTCTCATTCTTCATCTCTGGGTATATTTTCTTGCTTGGCCTTCATCAACCTCACGAAGTCGGCACACTTTGACTTCTTCTCGCCAATTCATCTTTGCCTCAAAAAATTTCATCTCCTTTATCAGACTTTAGGCATATTTTCTCTAGGGAAGAGAAATAAATTTCAACACTTAGAAAATTTTTAAATCTTATCACAAGCATGGGCGCATATAGGGGTCAAGGAGAAAATTTGCATTTTGCCTTAGAATTTTTTTTCTCCATTCATCTTTCTCTAATCATGGCGTATATAACATGTCAAGGTGGAAGAATTACAACACTTAGAATATTTTCACATAGCTAACACTTCAATATCCTTGGGCGCATTTTACATATCAAGCAGGAATTAACGCCTAGCATAAGTCATAACTCCACCTTACACTTGGGCACATTTAGCATGTGGTGAAGGAACTTCTCATCACTTAAATTTTTTGTTTTACTTCGCCCACCTTCTTCCTAGGCGTACTTTCTTGCCCACCTCATGCTTACATCATCAAATATTTTGTCTTCTTCCTAGCCAATTCTGGCGCATTTCATATGTTGAGAGGGAATTTCAACATTTTTTGTCTTTTTCTAGGCCAAGTTGGGCACATTTAGGGGGTATGAGGAGGATTTAACTCCAGACTTAGAAACTTTTTCATCCTATTTCTCCTTGAGGGCGCATTTTGAGGGTGGAGGAGGATGTTTTCATGCCTTAGAAACTTTTCTATCAACCTCCTGACATGAGGGCGCATTTAGGGGTGTCTGCAGGATGTAACTAACACTTAGATTTTTATTCCATCCCCTGCTTGAGTTGAGGGCGCATTTTGAGGGTCAAGGAGGATTTTGCAAACGCTTAGAATATTTTCCATTCACCAGCTGAGACGAGGGCGCATTTGAGGGGTAGAGGTGGACTTAACTCCAGACTTAGAATTTTTTTTTTCATCACCAGCTTCAAGATAGGGTGCATTTCAGGGGTCAAGCAGGATTTAACTTCAACACTTGAATTTTTTCAACCTTTTGCCAGTCATGGGCTCATTTCAGGGGTCAAGCAGGATTTAACTTCAACACTTAGAATTTTTTTCAACCTTTTGCCAGTCATGGGCGCATTTCAGGGGTCAAGCAGGAATTTCCAAACTTGAAACTTTTTCATCCTCTTGCCAACTTCTCCTTGGGCACATTTTGGGGTATGGGCAGGAATTTTGTCAGACTTTGAATTTTTCTGGCCTGCTCGCTCATGTTTTACTATATTTAGTAGGTCCTCTGATTTTCATACCTTTGATGCCTGGATTGATCTGGAATTTGAGCCACAAGACCCTCATGACCTAGGTGAGTTTGTTCGCACTGCCATCTCGAGCTGACTTACTATTTATAGCATGTTTCTGAAGGTGGTTTACTATTTATAGCAATTGCTTGATTTCGAGACTTCTACAACTCCATTTGACTTGAAATTTGAATGACGTGACCCTCATCAGTAGACCTGCCCGTTCACATTGGTGTCTAATGTTGACTTACTATTTATAGCCTGTTTCGGGAGTGCCTTACTATAAATAGTAAGTGCTCCGATTGCTTTCAAATTTTACCGGTGGATAGCTTGAAAGATATTGATCGCAGTGGGATACACCGGTTTTCAAAAATTCTGGCATTTTACATCTCATTTTGGGTCCCAAAGCTGGAAACCCTAATTTGACTTGCATGTCGATCAAACGACCTCCGTTTAACTCCGTTTCTATTGCACTTTGCTCTGTTAGTGATCCTGATGTGCTGGGTAGCTGTCGACATGGTCCTGCTAAAAATAGTAAGTCACTGAAAAGTGATCATCTCGCCTTGCATGTCACATCACTGCGTAGCTCTTGGAAAACCCATAAGGAATAACCTGACATGCGCTGAAAAGCTCTGCATGCAAACCCTAAAAATAACCTCTAAAGACGGCTCTGAAAAAGGTCCTGATCTTGGTTTGCATGTTACACCACTGCGAAGCTTTCAAAAAACCCACAAAGAATGTCCAAACATGCGTTGAAAATTCCAACATGCAAACCCTAAAAATAGCCTCCGAAGGCTGAGTGCTGAAAGTCATCATCTCATCTTGCATGTTATATCATCGCGTAGGTTTCAGAAAACCCAGAAATAATCTCTAGACATGCACTGAAAAACTTCGCATGCCAACCCTAAAATCTGCTTCTGAGGGTGACATTTGCTAAAAATAGAAAGTTGCCTGTTCCAGCTCAAAACTTGTAGACAAGCAGCTTGACGTGTCCTAGATGGAGCAAAACGAAGAGAACTTCGATAGTGCTGAGAAAACGCCCCAAATTTGGTACTTACTAAAAATAGTAAGTTGTCGGAATTCACTGAAATTTTGTTGGGGACCTGCTGGAAGCACGCTGACTACAATGCCGAGCTCAGATTTCAATTTACTTACTCCATTTGACTTTAAATTGACTGGAAAATTTAAACCCTAATTCTTAGACTTAGCCAAAATTTCACGTTTAAGCTCAACGGTGGGGGCATACCCCAGAAGGGCAAACAACAAAAAGAGAGAGACAAAGAGAAAAACAAAGCCAAAAGATGAGGAATGGAGCAAAAATTAGGGGGTCCCCATTTGCAATGGGGTGATGTGTGAAAAGGTCACAACATCTGGCATCCCCACGGGAAAGTGTTAAAAAACACTTTAAGAATTGAACCTAAGTTAATCTCCCTTAAACCATCATATAGAAAGGATACTTACTTGAAAGGGGAGAGGAATCTGATATTGGATCAAAACACCATCCAAGATCTTGTGAGTGTGTGTTTATTCATTCCATCTCTAAACCATCTTGACCTCCGGAATCGACCATGACAAGTTATACAAATATCTTAACTTCAAAAGCATCTTGGACATTGCCTCGCTGCCAGTCAGGCGTCCATAGCCCCGACGAGTTGTTACAATTCTCACGAATATTGCTCCACTACCAGCCAGGCGTTCATAGCCCCGGTGGAGTTACTCGCGTATTCCCAAAACCAATATTCAAAGTACAGTATTTCTTTCATTTTTCTATTTTCTTACTTTTTCTCTTCAGATATTTCTTTTTAGCACATTTTCTTTTCTTTTTTGTTTCTCCGTCAATTCCTCAATTTGTTGGCAGGCAACTAAGCCTCCAATGGGTTTGAGAACTGTAGTGGCACTGAAGCAAGACATAAGATTTTCACTTGCCATAACCTTTCCCAAGAAACCAAAAGACTCAGTGTGGAAATAGGTAAGGTATTTAAGATCTTTAGACTCGTGTTAAGACACAATAACGGATTAACCTCCCGAGACGAGCTTAATCTTAAACTAGATGATGACAAGAGGAAAACAACCTTGGCTTTCAAAATTTGCACAAAGCTCGGTGGAAAGAAACCACATTGTGAAAAGAAAACCATCATCACCACCTTCGCAACGGGAAACTGCAAAATCTTCTCTCATTCCAGACCAAAACCACTTGAGCGGACAACTCAAGGGAGGAATGCCAAACCAAAAACCTAGAGGGCAACAAACCAAAACCCAAAATGGAACAAACCGAAAAATAAAGGAAAAGCAAACAAGAAAACAAAGCTAATCTAACTATGTTACAAAGTAGGTTCCCAGAGGAAACCTAGGACTGGAAATAATGCTTGAGGAATCGCCCATCGACTGGCAATGGGATATCCCCTCCTATTCGTGTTCGTAACTTGAATGCACTATCTCCCAGGATCTCAGAAGCTTGGCAAGGGCCCAACCACAATTTGTCGATCCGTCTGTTCATAACCTCTTGATGCTTGGTCAAACTTTCCAAAGCTTCATCCCTTTTCTCCTCCAAGTGCATCAACTGAGATAGCCTTGTTTGAATCCGGTGTTCTCTCTCATTGAATTTTCCACATTCTTCCTCTAAAGTGACTTGTTGAATCATCTTTGAGACTTGCTCCAAGGAGATCTTGCTCATGGCAGTTGTGTTTTCTGAATGGAAAGCCTCATGAATTCTACATGAATTAGGTAACGACAAGTCTTTGATGGAGGCATTTTCTGTCTTTTGCTTTACACCTTTTAACACAGAATCTCCGAACATCCTTTCATTCTCATTCCCACTTGAATAGTTTTCAATCAATACTTTGGTGGAGGCAGGCGTATCTTCTAAAAACTTTTCTTCTTTCGAGCTCTGCAACATGAGGACTTCTTTCTTAATGGGCTTATATGAACCCAAATCAGTTTCCACGAACAAAATCTCACTGTTCTCACCACATTCTGTGATCATTAATCTGAGTCGTGGTGTACTTTCAATTTTTATTTGATTCGGAATCCCTCTCCAAGGCAAGCACATGTGGGAGAAGTCAATCGCGATGTATCCATTTAGCTTTCTAGACCAATCTCTGCTCAATAGCATGCCATAACCATCAGGTATATCCACAATTGATATGTCAATGCAACTCTGAATTTTGGGATCCGCTGCCAGCTGCATATGGATATTACTCAACTCTCCTACAACTGGTACTTCAGTCTTATCCAACTGAGTCACCTTCTTGCTGGTCTGGAGCGGAATTAAACCCAACGCTTCACATACCTTCAAAGGCATGACATTACTTGATGCACCAGAATCGATCAAACAGTTATGCAATAACTTTCCAAAAATTCTAACTGAAACGAGAAATGGGGCTGGCTCATCCTTTCCTTGATAAAAGACTACCGGTTTTCTCCTTTCATCTGTTGAAACACTCTTCTTTTCGTCTTTCCTATTCAATTGAGATTGATTGTCTCAGACAACCTCTTTTGGATTCTTCTTCTGTTCTGTGAGAACATCAGGCTGAACTCTCTCCTTAATTTCTGTCTCTGGCTTCTCAGAAGTGTTTGAAGAACCTTGTACCATACCTACGAAGTTTTGAGGTTGCTGCGGAGCCTCCCAAGCATCAAATGGCGCGTGAGGCACCTCTTCTACCACATTCGTATTTTGTGCGGGACGAGACTGTGTGACGAGAGGTTGATTTCTTGGTGCACTGGTTGCTTCTTGGGATGTATTCCTCACAACAGGCGTTTCATTCAAACTTCCTAGAATGGTCTCCCTTACTTCTGAAACCTTCATTAGCACATGTAGGGGGAGACTAACTTTCATTGTTTTGAACTCTTCTAGTACATAAGAGCCAAGTCTTTTCACGTCTTCTCTAGGAAGAATCTCCTTTTGTCCTCGCCCAACTTGATGAATACGCTGCTGAATAGCTTGTTGTCCACCTCCGCCTTGCGTTGCATACTGCCGCTCGTACTCTGGAGAATCTCTTGGTAAACTTGGATTATTGCTTGCATTGGGATGCGGCGGAGTTGTAAAATTATTTGGAGGTACCGATGACGTTAGAGGTTCATGTTGTTGGTGGTAATTCCTCTGATATACTTTAGGAGCCTCACCTCTAGTAGTATGAAAAGCTTGTACCTCCCTTCTTCCTTCTACCAAGACGTCGTTGTTGAGAGGCGGAAAAACATAACCATGTCTATGAAGAGGCTCTCCTGGTGATGCATACATGGCGTGAACTTCTGACGGTATTTGAAACTCTGGCATCCCCATAGGACTGTTTGCTGAAGCTGATGGAAATTGGTGATTAACTGGTGGGGGCGTGTAACTCTGAAACTCAGGGGGGAAATTGCAATCTTCTATTATCAATGCCTGATCATATCTGGGCGCTGGGACTAATTCATATCCTGTAACTGGAGGGTTTTTTGTGGCCTCCGCATTCCTTGCTTCACTCTTGAGAATACCAGCCACAATTTGGAATTCTTGGCACTGAAGCTCAGAGTGCTGGTTCGTGTTATGTAACCCACACCATCCCGACGAGGCAGTTTCGGCCATATAAACTCTATCTGCAAGACTGTTTTCAGGAGGTGGCGGATTGTCCAATGGTGACGGAACACCTCCATTGTTGGGCCCTGTATTCCAAGACCTCTTTTGAAATCCTTGATTGTTATTCCTATACCCATGACTGTTTTCATGACTATATCCTTGATGGGTATCCTGATGACTTGGAGGATTATTTTGATATCCTCGGTTAGCACCTTGGTGTGCCTGATAATTTCGTTGCATAGTTTTCATCTGATTATTTTGATTTCTGAGGTAAGTCACCTCAGTTGACAACCTTTTCACTTGTTCTATTAAATCTTTTATTTCATCTTTCTCCTCTTGAGTTTTCACTGGCGACACTGTGTTTTGGAGATAAACATGCTGTGTAACTTGCGTCTGGGACAAAAGCATCCCAGGATGGAGAACTAACTGACTTGATGATGCTTGCACTTGATAGGCTGGCTATGTAATTGCATTTAGTGCCGGAACTTGATTCCATGTTGAGCCGAGCGTTGGCACTTGATTATTTGCTGTGACTAGGCCAGTATATAGTGAGGGTCCAGTTATATTCTGGCCTAAACCTTGACTTACTTCAATAGCTTTAGCATAAGCTTGATTCATGTTCGCCGGAGTGGGTTAAGATTTCACAAACATTGCAGTCAATGGATCAAGTGCTGAATAGTAGCTTTCTCGAGCATCAACAACAACATAAGGAGTGCGTAACCTTGTGAGGGCCTTCTGGAACCTATTGTTGAATGCGTGGATAGGCTCTTTGTCCTGTCTTCTCACTTCTACAAATTGACGATAAAGCTCTACAGCGGTGACTGATATACCAAACTTTCCGATGAAGGCTTCCTTCATCTGCTCCCATGATCTTATAGACCCCATTGGTAGGTGAATGAACCAAAAATGAGCCTCTTCTCCCAAAGAATGTGGAAATAGGCGGCAGGCCACGTCTGCATACCCAATCTGCCTATTACGTAGGTGATCTTCAAACGCACGAACTCTCTCGCAATCTTAGCGTGCTGGATACTTTGATCAAGAGAGAATAGGGTAGCCGTTGGCGATTTTATTCTGTGTTGGTGCGGTCACGAAAATCACATCAATAGACTGCTAGATGACTCTCTCACTATGCCTCATTAGCCTACGAGAGTCATTAATAGGCTAATCCTGCCGATATGTCAATGTCAACTAGAAGGGGACATTACAGCTAATCAATTGTAGATCAGAAATATAGTTGGGTCACATGGCTACTTCTAGTAATTCGAAGGAAGCTTGGATGGAATCATTGATTCAATATCGGGATGAAATGATTAAATGGAATCAAGAATAGGGTAAATTGATTGAAAATTGCAAAAGTGGAATGAAGAACAACAGGCCATCAAGGCTTTTCATGAGATGTTGAAGTTCGTGGGTGAAAAGCTGAAATTCGTACCACAGGTTAAATCAACTCTTCTTAACATTTTGGAAGAGGTTGGAAGTTGTTTGTGTAAGGTTGGGCAGGCACCTTCTCAAGCAATGCGTAATGCTATGGTTCCTTTGGTACACTCTTTGGGTAAACCAAAATTAATGAGACATCAAGATGAGTAGATAAGATTGGTAGTTGTTACTTGCATATATGAAATTATGAGGGTTGTAGCTCTTGAAGAACCTTATGATAATGACAAAATGGGAGAGGTCATGTAGTTGATTATTGAAAGCTTCAATGGCTTAAGTGACATCAAAAAATAAGAGTGTCCAAATTCTAGAATTGATGGCAAAGACATGGTCATGCGTTATCATGTTAGATTATGATGACGTTATTCTCCAATTATTCGATTGCTTCATTTCCAGTATCAGGAAACGTCGTTTAGACAAAGTGAAGTTAGATATGCTCAACATCCTGTCTGTGATCCTAGGTGAAGATGATGATATTTGCAATTAGTTGCAATTTGATTTGTTAGCCATTTGAAGAAGAGAGCAACATGTTTCGACTGCAACATACGATCTTGCAAGAAGATTGGTGGGGTAGAAAATTATGAAGTTCAAGGATCAACTAACTGCAGAAGAGTTAATCTCATTTGGTCTACAGTTTCCATCTTCTCTACAGGTAGATAGCAGCCCATCATCCAATGGAGCAGTTGAGTTGGATGATGAGTAAATAAGCAGCCTGAGCCCTCTTGTGTTGAGACACCTAATCAGGGCGTTGAGGATATTTCAACTGATGGAATTAGTGTGGACCTAATTCCAAATCATAATGAATGTATGCAAAACTTGGCGGAAGAAGATAGTTGGGTGACTCAAGCACTTCATGAACAATTAGATGCTTATTCATGTGAAGGAGAAGCTAATCATACACCTCATAGTCTGCATAGTTGGAGGAACCAGTTGAAGGTGAATGAGGATGAGATTCTGGCAGCCTTATCTCATCATGACAAAATGCACAAGCTGATTGAAATTAACCTTTGGACAGTTTAGTTGGAGAGAAGACAAAAGGGAGATGGAGTAGAGTCTTCTCGTGATAGCTTGCTGGAAGTCAAAGAAGGTATGGGAACAATGAAAGACAAATTACTTACAACTTCTTTCAGATCGTGACCACCATCTCAACCTCGTTGAGATCTATTCAGATGCTTTGATGAGGAAAGAAGAGAAAGTTGATAAGCTCTCTGACAAGCTTCAGGTCACTAGTGATTCCTTGAGGAGTATTGTGATGAGCCCTGCTAGCTCACAACTCAAACCCTCTGTATTTTTAAATCTTATTTGTGTTTTCTTATTTTTTTAGAGAAAGTTTATAGACAGAAGAGAAGGGGCGCATCATATAAAAGCTCATAAAAGGTAAATCTGAGCTATTTCTGGCTAAATGAAATTACAGAAAGTAATAAATAAGCTCAACAATGGATTTACAACTCATAAACATACCCGAAAGCTTCTAGATTATTTATTTAAGAAAAAAGTCCAGTTTGCCAGCCAAGATGGTGAAATCTGACAAAATCCAATGTAAGAAGCTCCAGAAAGAGATGTCCAGCCTAGAAACTGAGGCAAATGAAATATATATGCTAGACGCCAAAGAAGGTGAAGAGAAACCCTCAAAAGGAAAGGCATTTCTCCTAGGAAGCCCAAACGCCCTTGCACAGAGAGCCACGCACTTCAAGCAATAAGCTCAAAACCACAACTCAGAAGGTACGGCTATGAAGTATAGCATCTGCCAGCTGGAAGGTCGCCATCTCTACAAACCCTCCTGCCTCTGATAAGAAATCCCAACAAAACTCTGATGAAGCACAGTAGAACCTCTGTATGAAGCTCTCTCAATTGCACAAATTCGACTGGTCTCTCACAGTCTCAAAAGTGCTCAACATTGAAGAGATATCGTTCTCCAATGGAAGATTGCTCAAAACCCTGAGCACAGGTAAAAACACAAAAGGAAACCCAAGGCAAAGTTGAAATAATCAATAATGATGTTCTCATTGCCCAAAATGCCTTATATCAAAAAGGCACGCATTTCCAAGAAGATACACCCTTTTCCATCATTTAAATCTTTTAAAATATTATTAAGTCCTTTTCAATAGTTATGAACTTAATATTTGGCGCCCACTTAAATGATTAAGTGATTTAATTTTAAATCACCCTTTTTATGAAGAAACATTTAAGTGATATAAAAGGGATAAAGTCAATTTGACTTTATAATAAAATAATAAGTTAATTAATAACTTAAATCACTTAAATAAGCATAACTTCCACAAATCTCCATAGAATTCTGTGCCGTCAGAAGCTGTCAACTCCTGAACTGCCAAGGCCTGTTGTGAACCAATTACTGAGCTCTGAAAACGAGAACAATCAACTCCTCTAGAAAACACCACTGACCCTCTAACCAATCTAGCTAGCCCACAAGGGTCCAAGAAAAGGCTAACACACTGTTCCCGAGAATTGACTAGAGCGGGGACATCACAAGTACTCAGTTAGCTTTTCGGGAATCAGAGATCCATGTCGATAAGCTCTGCTTAGAGTTGAGTTTGGCTAGATGTTCATTATGTTTAGCAGAGGCTTAGTCACCTATGGCAGCCATGGCGTAGGATGAGGAAAGCAACATGACACTCCTGGCATTCACACTCAGGATATAGGTGCAGTGCCTCTTGTGTTGGATAGGCAAGTGGAGTCAGTTGGTGATGGATGCATCGTTTTTGAGAGGTCTATGGTTGAGTGGTCGATTGGTTCCAGTCTATGGATTGGAAATAGACATGTTGATAGTAGTATCCCAGCACAATCCTCGTGGGTTTTATCTCCCACTTCATTGATTGATGGCTGTCCTACTTTGCTGGTTGGAGTTCTATCATGTGACACTTTGAAGGCAGCAGTTGTTAGGATGGATAGGAGTAGTTGGGATTGCCACCTTGAAGTTAGAGGACAAACTTATGATGAGTTCTTTTCATCCTCTGACAGTGGTACTACGTGGGGCTCCATCATGGACTTGATTCACAGATTACAGGGTGTTGTTTTGATTTATGCCAACAGCTTGTCAGATGTTGGTACATGTTTTTATGCACCTATGTTAGGCATTTTTCACATCTGTAGGAGACCATTCAGTGTGGATTGGATTGTTGATGATATAGGCATGTCAGTCTTGGCTGCAGATTTAGGCATCATTGCAGATTTGAGCACCAAGCTCTACATTGGCAGTTTTGAGATTGACATTGGTCAATCTTATTAGAAGAAAATGATATCTTGTAAGTCTTGTACACTGGACTTTGGTGTTGTTCTAGGTTCTTTTTAGGAGAATGATGGCATTCATGATGGTATTCTTTCCACTCCTTAGAGTAAGTCAGGACACTTGTAGTTGCTTCCTAATAGAGGTCTTGTTGACATAGTTGCAAGGGGTAGTGATGACATTGCTGCAAGACCAACTCATCCTGTTATGAGTTGTGAGTCTTCTACTAATGATGACAATATTGGATGGGATACGTATGACTACTTTGGTATTGCATTAGTGCAGTCAGGGGAGTTTCTCCTCGATTGCATTATGACGTGTGCTCATCAGTTTTTATTTAGCCCACATACACAGGGTTTGATTATGAAGAGAGGTGGGTTGAATAGGAGGTGTTCGGATTCACTTTGGTATGAGATATTTCTGATTCTAGGTGACGAGTCCAAGTTTGATAAGTCTCTCACTTCATCCTCTCCAGTTAGTTGCTTACAGATGCGGGAGTTTGAGATTTGGGTCAATTGGACTTTAGGGGTTATCAGATTGGCACATCGGAAGTCAGTCGGTGTTGTTATTGATGGACTTCCAACTTGTTTATGGGATCTAGGCAGAGTTTGTTTATGGATACCTGAAGTTCATCACCGCAATTCTTGTTTGGCAGAGTTGTTCAGAGAGAGCATGCATGAGCTACTGAGATTTTGGGTCAGTGACATAGACAGTAGGTTCCTGAGTGCGTTTGAACAGGAGCTATTCAGATAATAGGTGTTGAGTTGACCTCATTAATGAGTTTGGCTTTTGGGGAGTTTAGAACTCCTGAGGTTAAGTCTGGGATTAAGGGGAACTGGTACATCTTACAGGCACTCCAGGATAGTTGGCAGGTGGCACAAAATTAGCTTGAGACATACGCTGATGGGCATAGGGTTGAGCACAGATTTGAGATTGGAGACTTGGTTTACCTGTGGTTATAGATTTACATGTAGTCTTCTTTGAGGAAGAGCAGTGCAAGGAAACTCAAGTCTCGATTTTATGGACCCTACAGGATCATCAGATGTGTTGGGTAGGTAACCTATGAGTTGGAGCAGCCAGGAGGCCGTGAGTCACATAGTGTATTTCATGTTTCTATCATGTTAGCAAATCGATTTGTTCTTTGAAGGTGAATGTTCACTACTGGAGAATTTGTGCGATTCCTTGAAGCTAATTCTAGAAATTTCTTTTGAATATATCTCCATCACTGGAAAAGGTCGCTCCTACTTGGCAAGTACCCAGCTTATTCAGCAGCAATAAAAGACAAAATAGATACAAAATAAAAGGTAAAGTCTCCTTATCGGGTCTTGCTTAGTAGAAAGCTCTTAATCTAAAATCAATTATAATCAAAGGGGATTTGAGTTTGTGAAAAGAAGCCGATGCATAGCTGGGAATATCGTCTTTATCAATTAAGAAAAATTCTATAGTGGAGGCAAATCATATCGAATATTATTGGAGACGTGTTTTATAAGAGATCATTAGATATAATTATCAAATATAGTGAAGGATGACTTTACTTGTTGAAAGGTCGTGTTTTATCAGGAGTGCCGCTTCTTGATAGAGTCAACTCGTCTTTTGTATATATCATTTCAATTTTGGAGTGTAGCGATTCCTTATAATTACGTCTGGGTGGAGAAAATTGTGGCATCAGCGTTGTGGAGGAAATTATATTTGATTTTTGGAACCAATAATACACAAGAAATCGCTGGCTGTGATGAAATGACTTCTATTGGCAAAGAAGAGTGTTTGGACAGTGACGCCTTGAGAGTTGGATTCGTGGCAGCTTCACTTCTACATCAGCAAACCAGGTTCTTCAGTAATTGCATTGAATTACATTAGAGTTACATTTAGATACTTGTATTAGTGCAAGCATTGTAATCGCTGTATTCACAGCCTCTCTATAATTGCACTTTGCATTCAGTTAGAACTGAGTCTCCTCTTGATTATGGCATTGTAATTCATCTTCCATTGGGGACAGTCAGCTGTGATAGATATTTGGAAAAAAATTGTATTTAGCTTGGAGTCTATTCTTTGCAAATTAGTGAGGAGTTTTGAAGTGCACATGAACTGTTTGATAAAATGCTTCATTGCTGTAGTTGAGTATCTGCTTGTATTGTCAGTTATTATATCATTAGAAAATCAGAAAACATTGAATTGCATATCTATTTGCATGTTCAGTCAAGGTTGCACATTCTGATAAGTCTTTAAAGTCCTTTCATGCATTTCTCTCATCATACAAGTTCAAACAAAAATGAGAAACTGTCTATATGCTGAAAAGAGATTGCAGTCCAAGTGTTTGATGAAATGCCAAACCACTTAAACTGAAAAATTTAAAGGAAAAATTGTCAAGGTGCATTTTATGTGCTATGATTTATTGACCTGAATATATGTCATAAATTCATAATCTTTGATAAAACTGTTATCATATTTTGAGTGAATATTATTGTTTTAAAGAATATCCGAAAGGGGGACATTACAATTGGTATTAGAGCTTTGATCTTGCTAGCCTTAGGATCAAAAAATAAGTATATGTAATTGAACCAAAGAACTCAAAGAGCCTTGGAAAGAAAATGGAGAAAACTAGAAGCAAGTCAAGGCAATCAAATGGGTGATCCTGAGGGAAATAAAGTAAATGAATTGAGGGAAATAAGGTAAATGAATTGAAATCTTATATGGAGAGATAGGAACACACAACATGAATTCTTCTCCAGGCAATTCAAAACATGAATAATGCAATCATTGCTCTTAGGCCTAATCAAAACAATGGAAGAGACGTTAATTCAAACTATTTTGAGAATAACAATAGGACTCCATTAATATCTTCACCTAGGGTGACAAGGTCTACATTCTCACCAAGAGAGGAGCAATCACGAGAAGAGGAAGAACCCAACATGACAGGAAATGACATTGATGAATGTGTGGAAGTATATTCAAGAATTAATCCTCACCTTAGAAGGCATATTCCATTTAAACAATATTATAATGCAAGGTCAAGAAATACCTCAAGAAGAGAACAAAGGCAGCCCAACAAAGATTTATGATAGAGAGTAAGTAAGACGACTCTTACCACTTTTGATAGTTTGGGGAAGGTCACTGCTCAAACATGGGTTCTAAAATAGATACCTATCTTTCTCTTAGTCTCATGATAGAAGACAAAGCTATTAAATCATGGACTTTCACACAAGGGCGTCATCTCATTGTAACATACAATGACTTTACACAAACTTATAGAAAGGTGTGATAGGAAGAACCTAGAGATGCATTTTAAGGAGTTAACATGCCTAGGACAATGAGGTCTGTGGAAGAATATGTAACCAAATTCCAAAGGATCTCCATCATGGTGCCAAACATTACTGAAAGTAGACTCAAGTTTTTATTTATTGAAGGACTGTCCGAATCACTTAGAGGATTGGCTTGAGCTTTTGAACCATCATCCTTACAAGATGCTATTTGAAGGGCCTTAAATTTGGAAGACTCAACTCCTAAAAACAAGACCTACCACAAGGAGTCACACAAGTAGCCCTTTGCCAAGGATAATTGGAAACCAAAAGCATTACTTCCTCAAATCAACAAGGAGGAAGAATCTTTGAAAGAGATTTTTGAAAGAACTTATGTTCCCATTTTAGAGAACCATGGAAGTCGGGTCATCAGTGCTCCAAGAAGGGACAAGTCCGCCACGTAGAAGTAATAATGGATGATGAATCTGAGTGAGAATTTGAACCTGAAAGGAAGAAGAGGAAAAAAGATGAAGAGTTTGCATGTGGTACATAAGCCACACTTTTAGGGGGTACCCAAGTATCACCCCTTTAAAATTCGTAGTGTTTTACAAGGACAAAAAGTGACTGTTTTAGTGGATAGCGGTGCTACACATAATTTCATAGATGAAGGTTTAGTAATGAGGATGAAGTTAGAAGTTGACAATTTTGAAGGTTTCAAGGTAGTCATGGAAGATGGCTTCACTACCCCTTACACACAACAAATACAACAACTAAACATTACCTTGGGAAGGCACCAAATAAGCGAAGATTTCTATGTTGTAAACATAGGAGATACGGATGTGGTTTTGGGCATTCAATGGCTACATTCTTTAGGTAGGTATTATCAAGATTTTCAAAAGATGGACCTATGTTTCCAACACAACGGCAAGGAAGTAATTCTACAAGGCCTATTAGATTGTTCTCCAAGGGTAGTGTCATTGAAAAGGATGGAAAGAGCTTTTAGTCATGGGCAAATAGAGTGGGCGACACAATGTATGATCCTTGATAGATCTTTGTCCAAAGGAGGGAAGACTATACATGTTGATAAAATATATCATAAATTCGTAATCTTTGATAAACTATTATCATATTCTGAGTGAATATTACTGTTTTAAAGAATATCCCAAAGGGGGACATTTCAGACATTATCAAACTATTTTATTTTCTCCCAACCTCTTTGCTTCATCTTTGTAAAGAACACACTTGTACGATAAAATTAAAACTTTACAATTCATACTTAAAAGTAAGAACAATACCATTTTGAACAAACAATTTCTTTTCAAAACATAAATAAGAAACATTTATTGCATCTATAAACTATTTCATTTCAAATGAAATTACAAAGCATGATGAGAAACATACATACATAGCCCGTAGGCTTTTGACACCAATAGAAATAAGAAGGTCCAGGAATCCGTCCTGTCAAGCTTTGGAGCATCCGTCGGGTGTTCATGGAGGAGAAACATCACTCGAGCGTTTTTCCGCCAACCACGGACTTATAATGCGGTCCCCCGCACGATCATTTTTCAATGAACGGCCCTCCCTTCGAAGAAGAGATTGGTTGGGTAACCTTTAATGACTACCAACTGGACATAGTGCTGTGATTCTACAAAACTAGCTTTCGTGCTAACGGCAAATCACAAACTAGGTTGTATTTCGGAATCACGGTGAACTGACAGTGTAGTACAACAACTAAATGGTTCCTTACACTACTTTGGCCAAAGTGTTTACGTTCAATGAAGAACATAGGTCATATGTCACATTCACTAGCCAGGTTCAACTTGACTTAAGGCTATCTTAGTTCTACGCGTAGGTTGGTCTATCGGGGTAGTCCGTACCCTAGACTTCCTACAACATTTTACTACGGAAATGATGAATCTATTTAACAAGTTACTACAACGGACGCCCTAATTCAGGATATACACATCCTAGGGATACAATAACTTGATTAAGTTGTTTGTATTAAGTTGTAGAGTATATCTTGCAAATATTCTTGACTCAACCCTAGTATTTAATATTTAAACACAAGCATATGCTCATTATACAGAGCCACTAAAACTCAATGCAGTTTGCTTTCCATTAACCAATGTAAAGTGTACATTATTGACAACAAAAGCCAAACAAAAGCCATGACAAGACTAAATTCATGATAATGGTTAAGAAACTATTATTCTTTTAGTTCAATCTTGAGATAATCATATTCATTTCTTTCTAGCTATGACTAAATTTCAGAGAATTATCAGATTAACATAAAAAGTAAGAGTTTAGCATGCCTGCTTTAGCTTTCCACAAGTTGGGAAGATAACTCCTTCACTGGCCTCTATTCAGACCACTTCCAGCTTGGATTCTTGACACCAAAAGCTCAACACAGTAACAGTGTAATTCCCAGTTACTCCTCTTTTATTCAAAGCTTAACCAGCAATTTCAAATTCTGCTCTTATGATCAGAAAACACCTTTCCTTAACAAAGTACTTGACAAATTCTCTACTATGGCGAATTCTCTCTTTTGCTATGAAATGCTCAAGAACTTGATTGTAAATTCGTGTGCCTAAGAATGCCAAAACGCAGGTATATTTATAGGTTCATTTTAAAACTGATTTCCACCTTCTATGGCGCCAGGACTGCCAGCAGGTTGAAGAATATTTCAAACTATAAACGTGTATCAAATTGGTGAGGGTTTCGACCTCCATGTTTGACAGCAAGAAGTTCATTTTAATTCGAATTTGTTTCAGGCTGTTAAAACTGTGACAACTTTCAACTGGCGCGTTTTTACAGTTAGGTTAAATGCCAAGTTTCCTTTCTGACTTCTTCCTTGCTCAAATGGCGTACAGATTTCCTCTTATTCACCAAGCAAGAGATGAATCGGCCATTTTTAGACGTCTGGCCCTAGTCGCGCGGGTTACCTGCGCGTTTTTCATTTTCCCTTCTGCATTTTCGCGTTTTTCTTCTTTATTTCGCTTTGGTAAAACTTTAATGTTTTAATAGATTTTTCAAAGTAAATATGGCGCATATATGCAGGCTCATTTTTGAAGATTAACACTTCAATGAATACATTTAGAAAAATTCGCGTTTTCTTATCAATTCGTGATTTTTATGAAATCCGCGATTTTTAATTTCTTCCCAGATTTGCATTCGTGCTTTACAATGCTTTACTTTTATTTCATTTGATTTTGACCAATCTTTTATTTAAATATATTTGTTTATTATATTAAAATACTTACATAATATAGTTTATGCATAATTATTTAAATTATCAATTTAAACAATATTGTATACATTTTAAACTATATTATATTAATATTTTAATATAATATTAAATATATTGAAATACTTAACATTATATTAATACATATATATTCATTTACATTATACATTAAACATGTAAATTAATATATATGTATTCGTATAATTTCAGAGACAAGATATCATTACAATATCAAATTCATTTATCTTGTTAGCCGTGGGTATGTATACTTGTATATATATCTGTATATATACTACATGTATAAGTATCCATAAATACATTTATATCGACACATACGTATGGCATATCCATCTGCTTAATACGTTTGTATCGACATGAACGTACTTATGGGTACTTGTACATATCGTATTCGTATGTACAAATACACATATCCACCTCTAACCAGAACTTATCAGTTATAAGGTTATATTGGCATGCATCACTTGTTTACACATTCAGAAGAAGACACGACTCCTAATGATACGAGACAAGCCTACGGATGACTTACCTTTAACCAGAAACAATGACTTAGCTTACTCAGTTCTAAGGCTTGTGTGTGTATGTTCAGTTGGTATCCATTACTGTTTACCCGACCAAGTTCTTCCCCGAGTGATATCTCTCCTCTGTCTCGAGGTACGAACCTGTCTCCTGCAAATCATGAGATGACAACGGAAATCAATTGCTCAAAACCAAGGTAATATACATTAAGCATTGTAATAGGTTAGAACAACATTATTCCATAACTCAATATGCTAATTTCATTCAAGAATTACAATAACAGAAGCATCAGATAAAGAGACAATCATTTTAGGATACATCCAATTGATCACAAGAACATTTCACTTTATTCAACAGAAAGATTCAACATTTACAATGTACATCCTATGAATAGTAGCTATACAATCGGGGTGTAACAATCTTGGGTTGCACGTGGTACTTAATATCTCCTAGCTCATTGAATGTGATCAATTCTGCAATCTTACTATCATTTGGTTTCGTCCGGAGGATGTATCAAGAAACAAGAATTATTATAATGGACATTAATAGAGATTATGGAGGACAGAAACTTGGAATTTGAGAATTCCAGCCCACTCCTGCTTTAGCAAAAAGAGAAGGAAGACTAACTGATAGAACTCTGATCCAAAGGTGACACAAATTATTGAATTAAGATATTTTTGTTTTATTTTTTAGAATTCTGTGAGGAGTTCCCACTCTAGTACTTAATCTAACGTGTCATTATCTTCATTCTTTATTCTTCCACTATATATTTTATTTCCAAGTATTCAAGTCTTTTGAAAATACCAGATATGCTTCAATTGTTATTAGAGCTAGTTTCTGTTATTATCTGGTGTAAGTAATGATCTCTTATAAGTCATAATTTCAATTAGTTTTTGTTTGTTTTGTTTTGTTGGTGGATGCTTGATATTCTTCTTAAATGCATATCCATTCTTATTTCACATCACAAGTCTGTTAGGGTCATTTGTTCTCTCATTTTCATATTTGCTGGAGTCCTGAGTTATATATCTCAAATGTATGTTGTACGGTTATTCTATGAACTTGATTGTATAAGTTTTGGGGTTCTTCATTGTTCTAAATGGAAGACTGTTGTGTTCTGTTTTGAATTGGCTAATTATGCAAAGAAAACTTGGTTCTGAGTTTTCTCATATTGGTTGAAAATTTGTTGTTCAAAGTCTCACATATTGTTATGCTATTTGGATATGTTCATATAAATTAGTTATGCCATTATTGAACTATCATACATATGTGGCAACCAGTACCTATATGTTGATATGGGCTGGGGGGTTGACACACTTACACATTGATATTCCACTTGTTTCAGTCTTTGCTTAACCTGAGTGATGTGAGAAGTTTTTGAGACAAAATTTTCTTGTAGTAGTGACTTTGATGTTTCTTCACATGGCAGTATGGTATAGATATTCTTTCTCCATCAACATATGTGTAGAAATATTTTTACTTATGGTTTGAAAGAAGCTTGTTCACAGTTTATCAATTTGCAATCATCTTTTGGGTTTGACTGTGTAGTGTGTTAAGGTTCCAGAAGATCATTATTAATATCTGGATTTTTTATTAGAAGAAATTTCCTCACATGCAAGGGTTTATTATGCTGAGGCTCGAATCTTATTGAGGTTCATATTGATTGATTATGCATCTTTTGGAAGCATGTAAGCTGCATTAGTCACATTACAATGTGTTTCATTGTAATGCCCCTAGCATAATCTGACCTTGTTTCCACTTTCTAATGCCTTGGACATTTTGTCAAACACCTGATGTGCAAGCTGATATATGCTGATATAAACTTCTGATTGCTTTGTTTTGGGTTTTGGCACTTGATAACGATGTTTAAATGCTTGAGATTGATAGCTAGTAAGTCTAACAACAATATAGATGAGGTGCAAATATGTTTTTGTATTTTCAAATGCAAATAAATGACTTAACTTCATGAAAATAATCACCTACAGCCAATTGACATTTTGTCAAACAATTGGCATGCAAACTCTAAAACCTTTATTTGCGAAATGTAATTCTCAATTCTGATTACAAGATTACTATGCAAATCTCTAAGTGCTCATAATGATATTCAACTAGGATGCAGCGATTGCCAAGACTCTTGGCATTACATTATTATGAAAATGTGCAACTACAGTTCGCTGCTATGTCAGCAATATTACAACTGATTTATCAATGCAAAATGACTAAAAGAAATGCAATGAACCTGGAAATGAGATTGCCTAAGCTTGGAGAAGTTGTTGCAGCTTTGAAACCCAATGAGAACTTCCTTCACAAGCCAAATTGAATCAATGGAGTTGCTGCCCCTGTTTCTGGACTGTGTGCTCAGAATAAAATATTATCAGCTCTTATCGCCCTCCAATCACTCCGAATGTCATTGCCAAGATTCCCAAAATGATGCGATCCAACCTTGACATGAAATCGATGGCACACGTGATGTGTAAAAGCAAAATCCTGGTCTCCAATAGGATGCCCAGATGACTGAAATATCAATCAGAATATATGCAAGCAAAATCGTCCTTAGAAGGACAAGTCGATATCTCCTCCAATCTGAAAAATAGCCACCAATGCTACCCTTAATCAAACTCTACATAATCTGCTAAACCTTGCTCCAATCGATTCCTCCTCAATGGTAATAATTTGGCCAAAGGCCACAAAATTATGTTGCAAATGAGAAGACCGGTGTATCCTCTCCCAAACTAGCTAGGTTTGATATTTCACAAGCGAAACTAGGAACAGCTAGGCATGATATTTCACAAGCGAACCAGGTTTGCCAAGCTTTCAGCTCACCAAAGTAGAAATGAAGTAATCAACTGAACATGCCAAATGCTTAGCCCAAAACTCCTTTTATACTTTTTCAGCCACATCTCCAAGAAGCTTCTAGAAATAAAGTATTATTTTATTCAAGTGACTTTATAATATAATATTTGTTTTAGTCACTTTATTAAATTAATTAAATATAAGGTCATCTTTTAATAGTTTAATTGTTTGATAACCTTATAAATAACTAATTTAATATTCCACTTAATTTAATTAAATAATCAATTTGTCATCCTTATGAAATATCATTAATTTAGACAACTTAATTAATTAATTTAATTAAATTATTCTACCTCCAAATTGGGGACATGACATTCATAAATGATGTATGTATGTATTATGTAATTTGTGAGCATTGAGATAAATAAAAAGTGCAGCTCTTCCTTAACAGTAATTGAATTTGTTGATCCTGCAGGATGTGATATTTGTTGCAAGAGCTCCTGGACGGCTAGATGTCATGGGTGGCATTGCAGATTATTCGGGGAGCCTTGTTTTACAGGTGATTTATTTTTCAATATAACGAAGTTATAGAGCATAGCTGTATATTCACCTTTTTTTCATTTCTAGAGTGTTTTCTTATTGCAAAATATCATCAACACTTGGAAGATACTATCATTGGAACTTTTACTGGCATTTTATATAAAATAGGCAATGTCAGACTGCCTGGTTATGTGGTATGGTATGATACATTACTGGACTGTCATATTGCAAAACAGATTTTGTTGCTAAAACAATTTGCACTTTATTAATTGGTTTAATATACACTTGGAATATTCAAAATTTGTGCATGACTGAAACTGTTGTTATTTTCGAAATCTCTTGGATTTGAATCAGATGATTTTCTTTAGATGGTTCATTGTCTTAGTTACTATGGAGGTTTTTGATGAGAGGAATTTTTATTAACAATAATTGCTCTGTAGATGCCAATCAGAGAGGCTTGCCATGTTGCAGTCCAGAGGAGTCACCCAAGCAAGCAAAGGCTTTGGAAACACGCCCTTGCTCGCCAGCATGAAAGAGGGGAAGGATTTTGGCCAGTAGTCCAAATTGTATAATTCTGTACTCAAAATTTCCTTGTGCCTTGCTTTTGTTATTGTATTTTTTGTTTGGAGTATGAACAGTAAAGGACCATGCTTGCTTAATATTTAAATCCCATCTTGAATAAAACTCGTGGACTTAAATTGAAACAAGATATTTTCTAGTGAGGTGAATATGCTAAACCTTGAAACCATGATCTTGTTTAATTAGATGTAAAATTTTTGTCTTTAGGACTCATCTGATTTAACTGATTAACAATCTTATGAAACACGTGTTTTATTGATACAAGCTGTTTACTGACCTTAGTAATATGCGTCTGTTCTACAAACATGCCTCAATCTAGGAGTTTGCTTGAGATCATCTAAGTTTGCTTAATAGTTAATACCATCAACCACATTATCTTCAAACATAAATAATCAAGTCGGTAGACTAGAAAGCTATCTTGTATACAGAAAATTATAATGTCTGCTGTGGTGTACTTAAATATAAACTTATAAAGGGCTTTGTGGCCCTGAATGTAAGTCTAGCCAGAAAATATAAAACTGGCGATTTAATTTATTGGATAAACATATTAATCTCTGGGAAAATTTAACAGAAATTAAATATCTCCAAATGGAGTTTCCAGCATGTAATTTAGCTTATAGGTTGCAAAAGCAATTAAATGAAACCGAAAGCAATCTTACTGTTATTTCCAAAGATGTTTCCTAGAGAAGGGAAATCAATGCTTGAGAGTAACATTTGGGCCATTCGATATCCAATGAATTTGGGAACATTGTGAGTGAAGAGATCTCCACCAATGTGTGCCATGTTTTTTTTTATCATAACAGATAGGTTGCCTTTACTAAACTAAACTTGATGTTTTCATACAATTTCTCCTGCTAACAACCTCAAAGATGTCTTGGAGGATTGCTTCCCTTCCGTTTTCTCATGAACTTTACTCATCTTTAAGATCTTAAGATCTCCAGTTATCAGCTTGATGACATGTTCCTTTCATTCTGTAAAGATTTCTTTTTATTTTGGTTATTTTATTGACAATACAGACAAGCAATATGCACACACGCACACGTACACGCACACGCACATGCGCACATGTAGACACAGACACAGACATAGACACAGACATAGACACAGACACACAACACACACACACAACACACACACAACACACACACACACACACACACGTTTTGTTAGTGTGATTAAGTAGGAATTCTTTGGAGTTTCTTATCCACCTTTCACTAAAAAAATTTGATCTACATGAAGCACACTTGTCAACCTGGGTAGCAATTTTATAGATGATTCTCTTATTTAGAGACCAAGGGAATGAGTGAGTGGATTGATTGCTCCTAGTAAGAGTGGATTGATTGCTCCCAGTGATTAACTGTCATACGGTTAATGCACTGCTGATAAAACAATTTCATTGGATATAATTGATTTAGTTATGTATATGTTGCTGGTTTGGGTTTGGGTTTGGGTCTGGTTGTTATTTTTGTTCCCCCAGGTTAGGTACAACTAGGTTCAGCTGGGCTATATATATAAACCATAATTTGCATAAAATGTACAAAATTGAGGACACAATTGATATATGATGATGCAATTACACTCATCAAATCATAAATGTTAAAGATAAATTAAAATGGTTTAATCTATTATCATTGTATTCTTGAGCCAATCAGAATTACATTGTAGAATGGCTTATAGGCCAAAGAATGAAACAGCCTATCCTATTGTTTAGGAACAAATTGTCATGCCCCCGAAATCGCATCACTAAAAGAAAAACCAAACATTGAAATGCAAATAAATAAATAAAATAAAATATTAAATAAATAAATAACAATATAAATATTAAAAATATGAACATAAATATTAATAATTTAATATTATTATTATAATCATATATATAAAAAACTAATATAAAAATAATTATATTAACAATATATTCAATTTATAAATATAATAATAAATATTAATATAAATTTATAAACATAACATATATAATGTGATTAAGGGCAGCAATGCATTTAATAAGCTGCAGCGATAGAATAGACAACAACAATTATATACATTATGGCAGCATTCCCAAAGGCAGGGACTATATTATTTAGGGAATCTTTGAATGTGAAGTAAGACAAAGGCAGCGATCATTACCAAAAGCAGCGATTAATTAAGGGTTTAGGAAAGGCAGCGATTGCTTTCAAAAGACACATCTGTTTAAAATAACACATCCCCCACAAGAGACACACCTCTTGAATGGTATAAATATTAAAGGGGGGAATCAAATAAAGGCATGAAGGGATATACAGTAGAAATATATATGAGGGATTAGCACATATTTATGAGTTATCTATTAAATAAATATGGTTTGCAGCAAGAACACTATTGGGAGCAAGATTAGGAGATTTAACAGAGATGTACGAACAGCAAATGAAGGCATGGAAATAATAAAAGTTTGATATGTGGAGAGAGATGAACCAATGAAATGGGGAATAGAATATGAAATGAAATCAATAAATCTGATGTGGAAGAGAATCAGATTTAATATAAAAATTGCAGGCATACATAAATTTAATACAGTAAATACAATCCGGTATGAATTATAGAGATAGTGTGCAGTGGTTATTATATGAATAAGTTTTGATAATGAATCTAACAAATATTATATTCTTTCACATGCATAAGTCATAGTTACTGCTGTAATAGATTAGTCTTATATTGTATTTTTTAAAAATGAATAGATTATATATATATATATATATATTTATAATTTATGTATGACTTTATCCTATAATCAATCAAACGTAAGGTTGAAGGAAACAAGTTAGGGAGAAACAGTTTATGGGCTCTCCCATGCTAAGTAGGCCACCCCAAGGGTGGAATTGTCTTAGTTTGGATGTTCCTGCCGCTTGGGGCCAAAAGGCGAGTTGTCTTAGTTTGGACACTGCGCGTCCTTGGGCTTAGATGGGTTGAGCAGTTTACAGGTACCCATTTCAAGGCTTTCCTATCAAGCCAAACTATGACTGGTTATGGGGTAGTTAGCTAGTACAAAAGATTAATCTCTCCATGTATTTGTTCATTATTTTTATCAACGATTAAGTGAATTTTCTTTTGTATGTTATTTCCTAGAATGAAATGCTGGAATTGTCAAATTTTGTTATAAAACAGGTTAACTTCAATTTGGGGACATTACACAAATTCCCAACAACCTACTACCTACGTAAACCAAATTACAACAATGCGCTAATGATATCACAATAATAACAAATATAAAACTAATCCCATAATGCTATATTAATATGCTGACATTAATCTATATTAATCTAATAGCCCTCTTAATGACTAAACGAGATACAATTCCAATTTTATCTCTAAACTTGACAAATTTATCTTTGCCAAGTGGTTTATTCATTATGCCTGCAATTTGGTCTTCTGTAGGACAATACTAAATACAAATGTCTGCATTATCAACCAATTGCCAAATGTAATGATGATTAACTTCAATATATTTAGTCTTGGCATGATAGATTGTGTACTTAACCATCTTGAGAACACTTTGGTTGTGACAAAAAGTGAGGTTGGTGCAGTTTGATCCAACTGAATATCAACCAATAGCTCTCTTAACCACATTGCCACACAACCTGAACTCGCTGCTGCCTTATATTTTTCTTCAATGGGAGATAATGCTACTTGTTGTGACCTTTTCACACATCGCCCCATTCAGATGGGGACCCCCCTATTTTTGCTCCGTTCCGGTCTTTTGGCTTGGGTTTTTTCTCGCTCTCTCGCTCTGTCTCTTTTCTGGTGTCCGTCTTTCGGGGGGGTTGTGTCGTCATTGAGCTTAAACATGAAGATATTGGCCAATTCTAAAATTAGGGTTTCATCATTTTTTTTTGGTCAAGTCAAGGTCAAGTAGGGCCAGTAAATTGAAAATTGAACTTAGCAATATTGTCGGTAGACATCCAGCAGGCTTCCAGCCAGTTTTCATCAAATTCCGAGATACTTACTATTTTTAGTAAGTCTGCAATTTCGGGCAATTTGGCAGCATTTTCGAGATTCCGATCATCACACAGCATTCAGAGTACATCAGACTGCTTGCATGCCAAATTTGAGCAAAATTGGACAACTTACTATTTTTAGCAGTCCGGGCCGGGCAAATTTCGGGTCCGGATGCGAGTTTTTCTTTGCATGTTGGATATTCCTTCCGGGTTTTTCGAGACCTTCGCGAACGATATAACATGCAAGTCGAGATGACCACTTTTAGGATTCACCGAGGCTATTTTAGGGTTTGCATGTCGAGCTTTCTTGTAATACGTCGTGATTCCGATGGTTTTTCGAGAGCTTCAGCGATGGTGCGATACATGCAAACAAGGATTTCACTTCCTCAAGTAAGGAACTTCATATTTTAGCAGTAACTCCACGCCACCCGCCATCTGCATTCACGAAATGATCAAGAAGGCCGCTAAACGAGCAAACTGGAGATCTTTTGATACATGCAAAGGTAAATTAGGTTTTCGCTTCGGAGTCAAAAAATAGCATCAAAAAGTCAAAATCTTCAAAACCGATGTAAACTTATCGCGACGATCCTTCTAAGCTATCTCATCGGGTGAAATTTCAGTCGAACTAACACTTACCATTTATAGTAAGCCTAATTGGAAACGTAAGGTAAATAGTAAATCAGTTGTACGCGCCGTCACCTCGACAAAGTCACGGCAGAGGAGCCTCATCAAAATTTCGTTATCTCGAAGCTTGGGAGAAGCTAATAATTATGGAACTACTATAAAGAAGTGGCACGAAGCGTCATGACGATAAAATTTTGTCTAAGTCTGGAGTCTCGTCCAGCAGGCAAGGCAAAATGCGCCCAGATTGATGAAGAGGCATAAAAAAATTTTCAAGATGCAAGTTCATCCACCACACAGGGCAAAATGCGCCCAAGGCAGAAAAGGTCAAAAGAAAGTCAACAAGATTTCATCCTGTCCAGGGGTCCAAATGCGCCCAGGGTGAAAGAGGGAAAAGTTGAAAAAGTTTCTAAGTGTGAGAAATCCGCCTCAGGGGTCAAAATGCGCCCAACTTACAAGGAGTCAAAGCATAGTCAACATTTTCATCCTTCTCCAAGGCCAAAATGCGCCCAAACTGGGCCATGTCAAGACAAAACGCGGAAGGTGAAGAGTCACCCAAGGATGTTGGAGTGTTCATCCACCAGCAGGGGTGAAATGCGCCCAAGGTTGCAAGGGGTCAACACAAAGTCAAAGTTTCTATCCTTCATTACAGGCAAAATGCGCCCATCCTTCTCTCTCATCAAAATGCGCCCAAATCATGCAAGTCAGGACAAAAAAACGGAAGTTGAAAAGTCACCTGAAGGTATAAGCAAGTTCGTCCTCCTCCTACAAGGAAATGCGCCCAAGCTTGAAGTGTAAAAGGTAATTAAAAATGGTAAACAAGGCGAAAATGTTACCAAGACATGGTGAAAGATGGTAAAAGGCTAGGCGTCATCCCTCTTCATGTGTAAATGCGCCCAAGGTAAGTATGATATGCGCCAAGGTGGCAAAGGAAAGGTGGTGGGCGTGATTTTTAAATTCCTCTTAAGGAGTGATGTGCGCCTAGAGCAAGGGAGTTATAAGGTGTTAGAAAATATTTGAAGGCGTTAAGGGTGATATGCTAGGCGTTGGAAAATATTTGAAGGTGTGGAATAAAATGCTAGGTAAAGTGTGCGCCTAGAGCAAGGGAGTTATAAGGTGTTGGAAAATTTTTCAAAGGCATTTCATGGCGTTGAGAATAAATGAAGTATGCTAAGCGCTCAGGGGAGGAAATAAAATATTTTCTAAGTGTTGAAAATTGGCCTAGGCGTTGGGCTTTTAAATGAATATTTTTTCAAGTGTGAAGTGATGAGGTAAAGATAAAATGAAGTAAGGCGTGCTTGATGAATATAAAATTTTCTAAGTGAAAATCCCTCTCCACTGGCGATCAATAAATTTTTTCTAAGGCAAGATTTCAAAAAAAAGTGCAAAGAAGATTTTAAAATATTTCCTAAGGCAAATTTATTTTCCTTGGAAAATACGCCTGGAGCTTCAAGTTGATGAAAATTTTTCGAGGCAAGCATTTTTTTTTCTCAGTGATGAAGTCAGAGATGATGATAACGCAAGGTGATTCATTTTTTTTCAAGGCAACGCAGAGTGATCACAGGCGAAGAACGAGTTCAAATGATGAAAATGATATTTTTTCTAAGGTTCAAAATTCGAAAAATTAAATGAACCCGTTCGTTGGGTACCCATGGATTCGAGACATTCTGATGAAAATTTGTTTCTGGGTACTGAACATTTGCGATGATGAATGGATTTCTAAGTCTTTCAAGCTTCGCCGACACTTTTTCAGTAGGGAATTTGATCAGTGCTTGAATTATGAATTTTCCTAAGGGAGAATTTTAAATTTTCTAAGGCAAATTCAAATAAATGAGTTTTCAAAGTGAATTTTCTTCGAACGATGAATACGAAGGGAATTGCCTAGATGATTGTGATTAAATTCTTCGAAGATGAATTTTCCAGAGTAGATGATGGAATTAAAAATTTGAATTCAAGTAACGGAGCTCCGGCTGGTGAAGTTAAATTAAATTTTTCGAAGAGGAATTCAAAACGCCAGTCAAAGTCAAGTTTCTAGAAGAATAATATTCCCGACGACTGGAGACAAGTGTCAGAAAAGCCAGAGAGGGAAAAATTCGAATTCTTGAAGTGGAGTAGTGGAGTTTAATGGCACTGGCTAAAAATAACGTCTTCTAGAATTTGAATTCTGGCTATAAAATGGAGAGGTTTTTCATTTGTTTTCACAACTGGAGAAGTCGAACTTTCTCTGAGAGTGAAGTATTGCAGCGAACTGTTGCTTGGAGAATTGAAAATTCGATTTTTGCTGAAGAGGTGCGCCATTGCTGAAGTAGAAGAAGGTACGCCTTGAGCTACTGAGAAGTATTTTGCTGGAGCTTGGGTTTGCTGAGAGTTGAAGAAGACGTCTTAAGTGCTTGAGGAGGTACGACTTTGCTAGTGGCTGAAATCTGATTCATTGAGGTAAGTACGCCGATTGCTAAGAATTTGGATTCAAACTTGCTTATCTTAATTGAGCTTAGTAAAGAAAAACGCCATTGCTGGAGTAGAATTAAAAGGACGCCTTGTATTGAGTTGAAATGTTGAGAACTCAAAAATACGAAAGTGCAAAATACAGAAGTTCGCTATGTGCTGATTGCTGGTTTGAAGTGCAAGGATATAGAAGTTTAAAATTTGCTGTTTGAAGTACGAAGTGGTTGAGGTTCAATTTGCTGATTGCTGGTTGAAGTAAAATCATCGGAGTTCACTTAGAAATCTGTTCTAAGTGTCAGAGAAGAGGCTGAGATTTGCAAACATGAAAGATATTGCAGCCTCTGGAATTCGACTGCAGCCCCTATATCATGTCTTGTTTTATTAAATTTAATTGCTGATGAAAATTTATTATGTTGCAGATGGCTGAAGCGAGGACAACCGGAAAGGACAATGGTGCCTCCAGACAAGCTACGATCAAGAAGCTGAGCAAGACGTTCATGCCAGAATCAAAGTTCATCTCAAAGTTGGGCGTCGAATGCATCTAACCTGGCTCGCCAACTGAAACATCTGCTATCAGGGTCGCTCGGATTGGAAGTCATCGCAGGCCGGCCAATTTCCGCACGACGGGTCCCTCAAGTGGGTTATATGCGCCACTGGTTACCGCCATTCGTTCGAGTTGATTATGGAGGCGCCAATCGGCATGAAAGAACACCGGTCGATCACGCCAAATGATGGCCAAGTACTCTGCCAATCTCACTCGTTTCCATTGGCAGAAGCTTTTGGGATCCCAAAGGCATAGAAATACGATCTACAAATCCGTGGAGCGAAGCTGGAGCGAGTGTATAAGCCGCTTTTGAAAGATGCATGGACACTATTAACACTCACCGGATGAGCACTCCGAGGCCGTCTCGTACGAAGCTGCCAAAGCAGATCATAGCAGAGGACCTGAAACAAGAATATTGTGATCTCGTCATGTTGCTGAGCAGGGTTGGTGGTTGCCCTCAGTCTTATATTTTTGAGCCGTGGATGTTTTATTATATCAACCTGGTGTTGGAGGGCAAGGATTATGTCAATTGGGCTGAGATGATCAGCGATAACATACATGAGCAGCTCCTGAGTTTGCGGAGGACAAAGACATTTTACATGAGTTCCTATCTCATTTACATGTTGGCACGGATGACGAGGGACAGGGGGATTTCTTACAAGGAACCCATCGGTTGTGGCTCCCACCAGTTCAAAATCCATGAGGCGTGTACGCAGTTGCACCTTTCGAGCACAACCCATTACAAACGTGTCAACGATTCATTCACCATGTACATCACGAAAAATGCCAGAGAGGTTACGCGAATCTCTGTGAAATGCCCAGAGCTAATTGAAAGGTATGGGTGCCGGTTTATACAGTTTCCAAGATTTTCATACATTAGGCTGCAAGGATTTTCTTCATACCCTTATAGGCTGCCTAAGTACCCAACAGATAAAATAATAATGCTAGAGATAGCTAGACAGTTGCTAGCCTTTGACAAAATCCAGAAGAAAAAGAAGAAAGGAGGGATAGAGTTTCCAGTTGTGATGGGCAACTTGGACGAGGTTTGTCCTTCGATACAGGCATGTAGAGAAGCTGAAAGTGAGCTTCAATTCTATCATTTCTCATATCACACTAGTAGACAACACTATGACCCGCACCATAACATCAACTGGGTGTTGTCAGAGGAATTCAAACATAAGGCCACCATTGAGGATTATTGGGCTGATGCAATTGATGAGATTGAAGTGAGAAAGAGGATGTTCTCTAGATTGCCGATTACTCTGATCAGGGAGTGTGAGGTAGTTCCGGTTCCAGACCAGGTCAATGAGGACATGGATGTTGTTCAGCCAGACTATGCAGCTGTTCGGGACACTCCACTTCCTACTCGTTGATTACCGAGTCCGAAGCCGTAATCTTGGATACTCTCTAACTCCGTTATGACATTCACCGTAAGTAATGGGTCATAGGCGAAAGTGAGCGTATTGAAAGGTAAATAATTGCCTTGACTTATAACTGATGGGAGATCGCTGTGACTTTTCCACCACAGAAGGAAGAAACAGATCACAGCACCAGAGTCCGAAGGAAAGAATTAGTTCAGAGTCTCCATCGAGTCACAAGAGTACATTCTCGAGACACGCCTTCCAAGTACACAAGAGGTGTCTTTATTTCCATGATCGAGGGATTGCAGCGAATCGTGCACCTGAGATACAGATGATATTCACTTCCACTCGAGGGAGTCGACAATGAGTGCCACTGCACCCTGCCGCTTGATCAACAGGATACGAGGGACTACATCGACCTCACTCTAGCAGATAGAGGCGCTATGAATGATGGCGACGATATGATATAGGTATCGTGACACTCACCACTTGAGGATCGGCATGAGCCCTGCATCGAGGGAAGAAGTGGAACAGGTTAGAGAAGTCGAGGCACAGGAGCAGCCGCCCTTTGATATATTATATGAGGTGCTCGATTGGCTTAGAGATAGAATGCGAAGAAGCCCAAGTGAGGAGATTGATCCAGCAGTTGAGATGGAAGAGTTCTTGAACCGGATCAGTGCTCCTCCACCGAAGAAGAAGGCAAGAAAGTTCTCGAAGATCTCCACCGATGAGGATGGCTCTCGTACTCTTCACGTTGCTGTCCCACGAGTCGAGTGTGACCGGAATGAAGCAGCCTCGAAAACTATGTGGTCACCACCTTGGACTTGGGACGCTCTAACGGGTGCAATGATTGTTGAGGAGCATAACTCCTTCCTTGGGTTCTTAAGGATAGATTGTTCAAGAAAGAAGGAAAATACAAGAAGTTGAAACGAGAACACAAGGCGCTAGTTGATATGTTCGCCAGCTTGTCTCTGCTCGAGGCGTGATGTACCGCTGATAGAGCCTCCAGCAGATATTCCTAGAGAGTCGATCAGCGGCTTAGTAGAGTTGGGGAAGATGGCACAAGAGGCAGACAAATGGGTCACAGGGGTTCGTACGGAGACAGAGAAATTCATGGAGGACCTATCCTTTGCTTTTCAGCAGGCCTCTACTATTTTGGCACGGATGGATGCGGTGGATCATGCTTGGGGCGATGCTTCCATCTATCAGAGTAAGGTGATCCAGCGTCTTGAGGCGTTGAGGCATGTGCCATTGCAGTTGCTGATTGATGGGGGTGTCATTCAAGCGAATGACCGATATGATTTCTCTAGGTGGTATTCTTCGGCTATCACGGGGCGTGGCTTCTTTGATGCAGCACAGGCGGATTCAGCCAGGATTCACAAGGCTATGGCCAATATTATAGATGGAGTTCAGAACACCTTCGAGGCCATCTTTGCTAGGCGGCTGAATCCAGAGGAGATAAGTTTTGATAATTTGAGGGGTTTGCTGGTTCCCTTCTTCGCAGATGTTAAGACCTTCGTACAAGATGACTTTGAAAATACTGCTACATTCTCCACTTTGATCCAGAACACGCAGGACTCCTTGGCTGCTTGGAGAAAATCTTGTACGAGGCACGAGCACTCAGTTACAGTGTTAGAGTTTCAGTTAGATTGTGTTCCATCTATTTCAGTTGAGGAGGTTGAGGCCGTACTTAGCAGATTTGTTGAGTTGGCAGTCAGAGAGAAGGCTAATGGGAACACACTACTGGACGAGGATCTTCTAGAAGACTGAGCATTTATTACATTTGCTATTTTGGGAGTGAGTGGGAATCTTTGATTCATTTAATGTACCACTCCCTATTCTGGCAGTTTTTAGGGTTAGGGCTGAGGTGGCACGATTCTGGCCACTCTATTGATTGTAACCCTAGCCGTCCTTTGGGACTTGGCTAGCTATAAAAGGGGGAGTCCCCCTCATTTGTAAGATATTAGGATTCAGAACCAGAGTAGACATTGAGAGAGCATTAGCCTTAGAGCTAGATAGTGTAGTAGTGTAGAGCATTTTTGCATAATTTGGAGAAGAGAGAAAGTTTTCCCTTTTGAAAACTTTTGAGGAGATTGTTGTGTAATACATTTTATGATAATAGATCTTTTCATTGATGATGAAATTCGTCTTGTCATGAAATGCTAGCAAGGTTTCTTCTTCCTTTCGTATCCAAGTAGATTAAATTCATGCAAGTAGCTTACTTTGGTGTGTGGTATTTCATTGAGATAGCTTCATTTTATTCCATACCACTAGCGGCTTGTTGATGATAAGTCTGCCTTGCGTGGTCAACTGGACATCATCTTGTGTTTAACTTCGGTTATGGCTTACATACTTATATGCGTTGTTCTGATGGTGTACGTATGTTAAACTATAACTTGAATATCTTTTGCTATCCCCTTTGAAGATTGCACCGATTTTGCTGAGGCTGTCCGACGGAGGCTAGGTGAAATCTGGTTGAAGTCTATTGAGACGAAGCCCCACATACCTTGCATTTAGAATAGAGTACAAATTTCTTAGGCCCTTTCCCTTTTACTTTCCGCATACTTCTTGTTAATTTTAGAAAAGGATACACATTGCCAAATCATACACGTAAGAATCCCCTTCCAATTACATATCAACTGCTAACTGCGAGAAGTCTGAACAACTACGTAAGTCCCCTTGACATACCAGCAATATCACATCAAGCCAAACCGAGCCTATTCGCACTAAAGGAACCTTGGAGTTGAACGCACGAACTTTCTGGCAATCTTAGCGTGCGGAATACTTTGATCAAGAGAGAATAGAGCGTCCGTTGGGCGACTCTGTTCTGTGTTGGTGCGGTCTCAAAAACCACGTCAACACTACTGTGTTTTGTAGCTTGCTTTGCCAAGAAATTTCTCCTGACCCAAGATTGAAAATATAACTTATTGTAGACATTCTTGTATCAACTGATCCAACCCAATTAGAATTGGTATATATTGTTTGCATGAAGTCAATAGACTGCTCATATAGAATGCCAAAGTTAGGGACCTTTTGACATATCAAATGACTTATTTTGTAGCTTGCCAACATTCCTCTTGAGGTTTAGACATGAAACGAGAAAGACAATTGACTTTATAACATAAATCTGGTTTAATAGTAGTAAGATAAATCAAACTCTTAACCAATTGCCAATACATTGTTTCATTGACTAGTGATGAAACAATGTTGGTTGAGAGCTTGATCTCAACATCCATAGGTGTAGATGTAGGATTACATTTCGTCATTTGAAATTTTGTTAAAAAAGATTTGGCATACTTTGTTTGTGATACAAAGATCATATGATCAGTTTGCCAAAATTTTACACCTAAACAATATTGAAGTAGGCCTTGATTTGTCATTTAGAAATAGAACATAAATCATGTTTAACCTGTAAAATTAAAATAGCATTGCTTCTAGTGATGGCAAGATCATCAACATGGACAATTAGGATCACTATGTCACCACCACTGATTTTGACATAGAGAGTCGGTTTAGATAGCTTTCTTTGAAACTAGAATCTCTAAGATATTGATCAGTTTTAAAATACCAGGCTTGAGGATCTTGCATAAGTCCATACAAAGACTTTACCAACCTGCGAACCAAATGTTCTTTGTGTGGAACCTGGAACCCTATGGTTGAGTCACCTCTTCCTCCAATTCTCCATTCATGAAGGAACTTTTGACATCCATCTGATATACATTTCATCCAAATTGTGCAGCAATATAGATAACCAACAGAAAGGTTACCACTTACCATTTTTATAGTAGGGACAAATTTCTCTTCATAGTCTATTCTTTCCTGTGCATATCCTTTAGCAACAAGATAGGCTTTATACTTGTCTAAAGATCCATCTGATTTACACTCTGCTTTATAAATCCATTTGCAACCAATGGATTTCTTTCGTGGGGGCAATATTGACAGCACCCAAGTTTTATTTTTCATCAAGGCATCATATTCCACCTTCATGGTAGCTTCCCATTTAGACTTCCCTTTGGCCTTTACAAATGTACTAAGCTCAAATATCTATGAAATGGCATAAGTTAGAGCCTTGCCAAAAGTTTTATAGAAAAATTGGTTCTGAGTTTTGTGAGTTACTCAATGACAAGTTTGACTAGTGATTACTTGTGATTTCTGTAAGTAACCACAGAATTTTTCAACACCAATGCAAGGGACAAGGTCCCCTGTTTGCGACGTCAACTAGCTCAGGCCAGTCTAAAAATTCCTGAGATTTTATCAAATCGAAAACATAAAAATAAATAAGTAGGACAAAATAAAGAATTAAAATTGGTTCTTCGAAGAAAATCTAAAGACAACAGCTCTAAGAAATCGCAACAATACATATGAATGAGAGTAGGTATAAGAGAACAAATCCTAAAGCTTTCAACTAATTATCAGAATCTGAAAGAGTATTAGAAATCACATTAATTGTGCACAAATTTCTTCCAATCTGTCAATGAACTGCCCGCTTACTTTATGTTGTCTTTTTTATGTATTGTCAATTTGTATTCAAATTGTAAAATGTTGATTTCTCACTCATGTCAAACTCATATAAAATTAAATTTTGTAGGTGTCGTTTGGATCAGAATTGAGCAATCGCGCTCCCACTTTTGACATGGATTTAGCAGATTTCATGGATGCAGGTTGCCCAATATCATATGAGAAAGCACACACATATTTTGCTAGAGATCCATCTCAAAAGTGACTCTCTCTCTCTCTCTCTCTCTCTCTCTCTCATTCACCCATTTGCTCACTCACACACGCATTTGACCAAAAATGCAATGTGCTATTTGAAAATCATTAGAAGTGGATTTAATTTTTATCTGAACTCAATTGTAATCAGGTGGGCTGCATATGTTGCGGGAACAATACTTGTTTTGATTCATGAGCTTGGTGTGCAGTTCAATGATGGCATCAGCATACTTGTATGTTGTCTTGACACTAACTTTTGCCTATAATGATGTTAAGAATTTATTTTTCTTTATTCCACTATAAGAGAAGAAGGTGTCTATTAGATTTTTTCTCAAGGAGATCTTCGCACATTTTGAAATTCTACCATAAACTATTGATACTGATATTGTGATTTATCCTTTCAAATTAGTCTACAATTGTTTACTTTTTGATTGGTTAATGAGGGTATTTTTCTAGGGATTCCACTACCTTAGGACACAAATTTGGGTCCCTAGTTTCCATGTGTGGGTTTTCAACAGTATGTCCATGTTCTTTGGGACTTGCATTATTGCAGGTGATGTGAGCTGCATCCAGCAGTTTCCATGGTAATTTGAGCCTGGGTCTTCATTGCCGGGCCTTCTACCATTGTTCTTATACGCCATTTGCTCATTAAAAGCATCAATACAAAGAACGAAAGTATTGGTTCCTTCTAGTATTTATTTACTTTTGTGGTAAGTTTGAAAGTTGTGTCATTCACAGGTGAAACTAAATAAGAATACTCTAGAGCAATGGGATGGTGCCATGTTTTGGTAGAATGGTTAGTCTCGATAATGGTCCAAATTTGTAGTTTATCTCTTTTAAAATTGCATTTTAGGATAACCAAACACGATCTCTTTCCTCAAAGAATTGGGATGCAAATGCAGGAGCTCAACAAAAATATACTTTTGAAAGTTTCTTTAAACATTTAAGAGACAATTAAATTTCAAGAGCAAAAGAATACAATACTGATGGTGATTTACCTTTCCATGAGACACACTAAGTTTACCAAGACCTCAAGATCAAAGAGAACTAGTTTAGAAGTGGTATCTTGGGTGAAGGTTTAGGAAGTAGAGTTGCTGGAAAAACATTGCATGTTCCTTTGTCAATGTTAGAGCCATTTGGTTATTGTTTACCCATTATTGATTAGAAGACAACTCACATGTTACCATAATTCAAAAACTTAATCTCAAAAAACTCAGCAGTACAAGATTTTGACTTTGATTTGGGTTGGCAAAAACATGGAAAATAATTTTTTGTACTTGAATGCACAAAATTAACTTAAATAATGCATGAGAAAATGAATTTAGAGAACAAGGAAGTCTATTTTGATCATGGAAGTGTTACTTGGATTCAAGATTGACTCAGCAAAGCAAAAGTATAAATGGAAGTCAATATCTTGGGAAACTAAAAAATGCTGTTTTTGTTATTTTAAGCCAAATGAAGTGTAATGTCCGTTGTCCCGGTTTGCCCTAAAATCTGTCTATTGATCCCAAATTCCACAAACTAGGGTTAGGGTTTTCACCTTAGCAAGTGAATAGCTTCTTATTGGTGTAATCCGGACCCTGCAACCTGCATTCAATCCATGAACAACATTCAAGCATGCATCTATATATATATATATATATATATTTGTTAGCATTAATCCATGGCACACATTTATAGATTATCAACAATGCAGCCTATTGTGAACTAGGAGGAGTAACGTGGATGGGTCTGCCCGAAGCCATTTGCCAAGCCTAAGAGGTTGTATACCACAACTCTCCCTGCTGGCGACTTGTACCTGCTTTCCATCCATGTCACCACCTCAGAAAACACTTTGCCTACTTGGTGGAATCGGGTGGAGCTCACAAGCGGTCCAGGTGCTTCTACTCATCCATGGCCCATCCTCTCCTTGGGTTTTGGCAGATCTTAAGTGGGATTTACACTCCTCCATGGCCCATCCTTTCCTTAGCTTTGGGAGGATCTTAAGTGGGATTTTCAAACAGATTCAAACACTCAGAGTTATCTCTAGACATTATTATGCATTAGTATCTATGCTTGTTATGCTTTGTGTAAAAGACATTATTTAAGTCTATGCCTAAATTGACAGATTGTATTGCTCAACATATCATATTGATGAAGTATCACTGCTAGTGGATATTAGAACAAGCTTATGCAATAATAGTAATTTCACATAAGACCAGATCTGTGCTAACCAATAAATGCATATAAACAGATCAGTGCTGTACAGAACAATGAATTAAAATATATATGCAACCTGATGTTAGGAATGATGAGTAATCGAGTGCTGCTATGAAAGATAATAAATCATGACAACTATATTTGGCTATGGTTACACAGAACAATCCTCTAATGCGAGTATATCAGAATGCTGTTATAAATAATATTGCAACTATATTAATCATGCTACTATAGAGATAAATCAGCTAAGGCAATTATATCGGCCTGTTGCTATAAGAAATAATTGATTAGAGCAGACACGTCAAATCACTGTTTCAAGACAGGCTGAGTCAACATAATATATATGTATACCAGATTGGTTAGATGTTTGAATGGCAGAAATACCACCTGCTAGTCAAGTGTGGCTATCCAGTCTCGTCCTTGGCGGATCCCTTTTTCCCTCTTCTCTTCGATGCCCCCTTCATAAATGGTTTTTTCATCTATATCTATGCATGTGAAAGGTTGCATCCTTTTATTTTGGCCATGTCTTTTTGTTTGGAGGCACCCCATCATTCTTTAATGATAATGATTATCTTTAAAAGACAATTAACATATGTTAATATTGTCTTTTACATTATCGATTTTAATTATTCTTTTAAGGCATTCGGTTAGGATAGTGAATGCGATTTCTTCCTTCGGTTTTGCAAATGGTTCGACCCTTGGTTGAGTGGTGTTATGTGAGGGGACATGACATGAAGGGAATATAAACCTTGCTTTTCCATCTGATGCATCCCAAAATTAAGACCTTTGAGCCAATGTGACTTGACAATCCATTTATGCCACCGAGATCCTAATTGCTGAAGATGAAAATGACAAAAACACCAAAAGTCAGGGTTTTAACTAGGGTTTTTGAATTTTTTTCTGGTGGCCTAATTGCATGCAGAAACTCAGATTTTTAGATTAAATAGTTGGTGGGGAGTTCTCACCCATAAAGCATAATGGAAATACAAAATACAATTACATATATATATGTGGACATTAAACACAATGAGACACAAGTGATACATAACATCATGGGAAAGGCTTGGCAAAAATCCACCAACCCCAAAACTTGCCACGAGCAAAAACCATCAACTGCTACCATTGGAGCCACCCTTCAATGTGCAAAATCCACCAACTGCTACCACTGGAGCCACAATCAACAAATTCCTCAGTGACCCACTCTTGAAAACTCAAGACCACCCCATCCAACATCATCCTCCACCTCAAATGCATTTGGATACTGAGCAACGTTGCTTGCCATGGTCGGGTCCAAGGATGGGAAGTGCACTCCACGTATCACCTCAACCCTTTGCTTTGACCCTGCACCTTGTCACTGCAGAATACTGGAATTGTGTGATTACTTGTGATCCTCAAGGTGACCCCCCTTGTTGGGGGTCACCATGAGATCCACCAGTACCTTACCAAGGTTGGCACAATATGCTCTCAAGACCTGCACCTCCCTTTAGAGGATGTTTAGTTAGTTGCCCCTGACATTTCCACCACCCAAAGCCTCTAAGAACTTGGGATTGTGAGCTGGTCCCACCACCCACCTCTGCAGCTTTCCTGACCTTTACTTGCTCTAAAGGAATGAAAGACATACCTTCAAAATGTTTAGGTAACAGTAATTTGAGAAGCGATATCCACTGCTCTGCTTTAGGGACATACATGACCAATTTGGCACTGAAATCTTTCCTGATACAACCTTTGGATCTTGGCAGCTTCATCAAGCCCATACCATCCTCAACCAATGCTTGCCTTAATAAACCCTAAAGAAACAAGAGCAGGATGATTAAAATTGGAAGCTAAGTGATTATTTGACACAATTCCCTTCCTAAAAGGGTCATGAGCCTTGCTAGAGCTGCCTTTGCACGCCATAGCACCTGCAAACTAGAGAAGGATGCAGAAATACCATGCACATAATAAAGCACACAACCAACCTACTTTCCACAAGCCACCGCCAATTCAACACAATCTTGTTTGCACCAGCTTGCAATCTTATAAAAAATGTCACACATGCCTATTAATGATATTCTCATCTTTGCATGCACCAAAAATACCTCCAAGCAAGGGAAAATAAAAATGACATAATTGAATAAAATACATCCACCATTAACAAAATGACCATAAAGTCATAAAAAAGGGGGAGCAAAATAATTATGTGGGCTTCTATATTAGGAAAGATTCAATTGCCTCCCAGGATGAAGGTAAACAACTATATAATGCTGTTAACAGGTCCTGATCGATCCTGTAGTTTGCAAGGAAATCTGCTGCTGCATTTGCCTTCTGCCTATAATGCTGGTATCTTAAATTGGAAAATTTAGTTCCCAATGCTACCACTTCTTCTGCATATCGATTTACCTTTCAGTTTGGGCAGGCACCCTTACTGATAGCATTAATAACCAACACAGAGGCTCCCTCCACTATTAGGCTTTGTACACCTAAAAAACATGCAGCTGCCATATCTGCAACTACACATTCCCATTTTGCTTCATTGTTCATTCTAACTCCAAAAGAAGAGAGCCACCATAATAAAGTTCCATCTTCACCTATTCAAACGAAACATGCACCTGCACTTCCCAGATTACCCTTGGAAGTGCCACCAAAACTCAATTTTACAAAATTTGCAGGGGGGGCTCCCATACCTTTTTCTTCTTGGCAAGAGAAGGGCAGAAGCCAAAATTCTTTCTAACAATTTTATTTTGACTTAGCCCTTTAACGGGAGGGCAAAAACTCATAGTTAACCTCAAAAAACTCGTGTCTTTTGCAGAACAGGACACATGATTCATCTGTGAGTTACCCAGGCTGCAAAATATCTCATGAGTTGGTGAGAACTTGCTGATTTTTATAATTATGCATATGCCACTATGAGCCTTAAGTCATTTGGGAGTTACCCAGCCTACAAAAAATTTCACAAGTTTGGCAAGAACTCACTGAGTTTTAGAACTATGCATGTCATTATGAGCCTTAAATGTTTAGTTATGGGGATAATATATTTTCAATGACTTGGTGTTCCTCATAGTAATTGAATATATCATCACCTTGCCATATTTGCCAAAATAATGTGAATCAGTTAAAAATAATGAACACTGCATTTTCTTGTAGCAGTGGTGTCTGATGAAAACAATTCATCCACCATCACAAGTATTCTTCAAGAAATTTCTAGGAAGTAGTCACATTAAAAATTCTGAACTGTAATAAAGGATCTGCAACCTTCAGAAGTTGCTCTTCCAGAAGTGTTGTACTATCTCTTTGCAGTTGCTACTTGAACATAAATAGTTGAATTTTTTTACATCTTACAATTTGAAAAAATGAATAAAGCATCATTTATTGGCATTCAGGACATTTTTAGATCTACTTTCCTAGAGGTTTTTTTATTTGATCATTAGTTGCAAACCGTGGTGAATACCCTTTCTTAATCCTAGATTTACCCTAGAATGGCTCCAATACTGTTAGGTAGTTCTCAGAAGACTCAGGGAGTAATAGCACTCTTCAAGAGATCCTTTCTATTCATGTGGTGCTCTTGAACAGATTACGGGCTGTCACATTGAGAACCAGAAAATTGAATGCAACAGATTATGAGAATGTTGTGTATTGTTCTTTTGTAGATTCAATTGCATGGACAACCATACATCTTCATAATGATTTTAGCTCACAACTATGCTTCATCGACATAGCTGTGTCTATCATCTTCACTTCTCACAGTTGTCAAGGAATTGGTGATCTCCAGTGCTTCCATTTGTATAGTATCCTCACCAACCAAACTCCTAATCTCCGTGAAGATAAATCTTAACCACAAAGCATCATGCACTCCTCATATGGTTATCCACATGAAAGATGGTGAAGACATGTTTCAGAGACTACAGCTCTTGGACAATTGGTTCCTCTTGTGAGCAAATCTATCTCTTTAGCTAGGTTCTACTCTCCATCCTTGGGTCAACAGAAATTCAGCAAATTGATGATGAGCTTCATAATGGTCATTCCCTTTCTCAAATGACAATGGATCTTTTCCCGCTGTCTCTTGTTATACTTCCTCCCATAGGTTGTGTTTTTGAGTAAGGAGAACACCAAGCAACTTTACATGCAGTGTTTCCTGTGTTCAAGTTCTATACTCGGATCCAAGCCTCACACTATTACAATAATTTTTTTAGAGTTTGAAGATCTTTTTCCTTGCAGATCATCAATTTCCAGAACTCAAATATTAATGCGGATCCTTTTGGTATCAACAAAGTACTTCAGTCTTGAATATTTTATTCCTAAATGTTCCAACTCCTGATTCAGTATTTATGTACTATCCACTGGACAATTCCATCATCCTTGTTCTTGGTTTGCATACACCCCATGTTTTACTAGTTTTCATTTTCTTATGGTTTGTCCTGGAAGCTATGAGGCGGTTCTACGTTCAGTTTAAAATTGGGAACAATTTCTTCTAAACAGGAAAGAAATAATAAAACGGTTTCTTCTAGCATGTCTCTAAGAAAGAGCAAAGACAAATGGAAGAGTTGTTGCAACAATTTGGGGAGTTTTTCCTAGAACCCAAGGATATGCCACTAGAGAGAGCAGTTTAGCTTGAGACCTTACTGCAGCAAAAATGTCCTCTCCCCAACATTTGCCTCTATCAGTAACCATTGTTGGAAGCTCATGAAGTGAAGAAACAAGTATGCTCTTTGTCAGAGTAAGGTGTAATCCATCACAGCACTTCTTCATATAGTTCTGTTAAAAAAATTGTTCCGCTTGGGTTGTGTAATACTCTTGCTACTTCCATGAGATTACTGAATGTGATTGTGAGACTATTCCTAGTCCTTTAACAACTGTTTACTTGGATAATATATTGGGTTTTAGCAGGGATTAAGATGAGAGTGTAATTTTTGTTGAATGAGAAAAAATGTGGGTTTCATTCAACAATGATCACTTGTCTAGTTGGGTCATGCAGTTGGAAATGAAGAGTTAAGAATTGATTCAACAAAAGTGGAAGCCATTTTCTAGTAGCCCAAGCCTTCCGATGTGACTTAGACAAGGAGCCTTATAGGGGATGCCCAATGCATAGGAAAACTCATCAATTCATTCTTGGCAATAGCAAAACTTTTGTATTGCATAATAGATGTTAAGTCATTTGCCTAGTGTAGAAATTGGAAAAATACATTTATTGAAATTCAGCAGAACACTACCAAAGCACCAGTTTTGGCAGTATCTAAATTTTAATCATCATTTGAGGTGGATATGATTTTAAAGTGAGCATGCTGTAAGGCTATCCTATTGCAAAGAGGTAAGCTTGCCTCATGCCTGCTGTTTAGAGTTTTTTCATTGGACAAAGTGTACATATGATAAGGAATAGTATGCTTTTGTGTAGGGGATTAAGAAAGAAAAGCACCATCTAATGTCAAAAGAACCCATTATCCATATGGATGAAAATCATTCCCATGCGTACAAGCACGGTCACAATTATAGTAAGCAAGGCACTACAAATTGATGGGCTTATTGCAACAATTTCATTTTGTTATCAAGTATAAAAGAGGTGTGGCTAAAAAATAGCTCATATGTTGTATAGAACACCTTTCACTTCAGCTTTGGGCACTATAACTGAGCTTGAGCTATTTGTCCTTGGGGTATGGTAATGAACGTGGGCATGATACAAGTTGGCGAGATATATCAGCATATAAGAAGGGAAAAATGTTCAGATTTTGATCTCAAGGAAGACTACTATCTCCAAGGAAGTTTTCTCTACAGGTTAGGGAAAAAGGCTATATGTTCCTAGAGATGGAAGGGGTCAGCTAATGAGGGAGGCTTTTCATTTTTGTGCAGCAAACATGCATAACATTGTTGCAAAGTTCATAAGAGCATGTGTTTTGAGTAGCAATGTAAATATAGGAACACAATGTTTGTATTGTATATGCAATTACCTTTCCGCTCTAGACCATGGGAGAGCATCTCCATTGGTTTTGTTTGACGTTTGTCTTTGTCAAAGAAAGGGCATGCTCTTTGTTTTGGGTTAACAAGATTCATATTCTTATTCCATGCAAAATGAATTTTTTCAAACTATTAAATTGGGATTCAATATACAGGGCCCCAACCCAACAACATTAAGAAAAGCAATATTAAAACCATAATATATAGTACCAAAACAACATAGATGATAGATAATATCAACATCCTATGCTATTAATAGAGGAATGACTGCCAAATTGCAATGAAACAACTAAGCAACAAAAAACACTAAGCATTGTATCTGAAAATACTAGCAACCAGCCATACCCTATTGTAGACCAAGCCAAAGTAGGATATAGACTAAAAAAATCCTTGAATAATGATGAGGATAAACAACCATTGTCACCACACACCACTAAAACCAGCACTAGGACCAAGATAGAACTACACATGCCCATGGGCACTACTACTTGGAGCACAATTTCTCATCTCTCAGATGCCTATTGTATACTCCATTCCTTGAGATCGGGATAATCTCCATTAGAGATGTAAACAACCCAGCCACTATCATTGCACCTTGAAACTCAATCCTCTTTATCAACTATGTCCTCATTACTCTCATTAGTAGACCATTTTGAAGAAGCGACATTGTGATACCATTGGTGAGTTCTAGCATGCCATTATGAAATGTGACCACCTATGGCACATTGTCATTTGTAATTCTTGACATAAATATTCCAATATTTTGTTATCCACTCAAAGATCATGAACCTCCTATTGCAATTGTATGATGGACTCTTCCAAGACAACTCTAGGGGCTTGGCACCTTCTCTTTCTAGAGACATAGGATGACCTGCCTAAAAACATTGCTTTTTCCCCTTCTCTATCAAAAGCATTATCCAAGACCAAAAGTCCCCTAATACTCCATCATCTCCACATTCTCAACCACTAATTTCAGTTTTTGTTTAAAGGCCTGTAAAATCATAGCTTGTGAACAAAAATGGCCATTGTTTGCTAATCCTTCTCTGCTTCAAACCACCTTCACTAGTTGAAGATTAGCCTCCTTAGGACCCTCTCTAAATGATGACAAAAGATAGGCCCTTGATAGAATAGGTCCTTGGCTTGCTCACACTGTGTCATTGTAAGAAAGAAACTCACATAGATCAATACTAGAAAAACAACTTCCTAATGCCCCACCCACACATACCAACACCAAATTGCTTGTAACACCAATTTGTTGCATGACACCTCAATATTCCCAAGCGCTGCACATAATACTACCAAGTATAGGAGTGTATGAATAGCCTACATCTCCATGACAATAAATCATCATAACATAAACCTTCATGAAGGCTTCCCCTCATGTAATAAACTCCTTAGGTGGTTCAATAATATTAAAATCAAGCTATCCCACTCAAGCATATCCTTGATTTCAATCATTGTAAAATCCTTTTCCAATACTCCTTAGTTAGCCATAAAGCTAGTGATTTTATTCTACGACCTATAACAATAAGAAATTTTAAGATATCAAATTTGATTTTCACTCCAAAGCTTCTTCTAGAATAGTTCTCAATTTCCAATTAGGGTAGTGATCTTAATTGATCACATTTACAAATCTAAGAGTTCCCTTCCACTTCCACATCTCTTTACCATACTCCATATGTAGCTTTTAAAACAACTAGCAAAATTTCCCAATTTGCATAGTTATTTGTTTGCTTGATTGGGAACATAGAACCTCCAAGTACAAAGTCTCCCTTGTTATTTCTCAACACATAACCAACTCTTGCTAGGCCTAGATTACCTTTTGAGGCCCCATTGAAATTAAGTTTAACCACCCCTCTTGACATCTGCCAACTTTTCCCTACATTTGCTTTTGTTTACTCCCCTTTGAATGGGTATGCAAAAAATCCTTATGGTAGTATTGTAACTGCTTTGTTTTCTACTAGTGTTTGAGTTTATTTTGATTTTCTTAGTTCTATCATTTTAGCTAGGAAATCAATATTTATGGGCAAATTTTGGTATATATTGTGGAAGAAAATGGATTCAAGATTGAAGAGATCGACAACATTTTATCTACAAGCCAATGGTCAAGCAAAAGAATTCAATAGAACATTAGTGTAGCTCTTGAGAGGGTGTAATAATAAGCATGCTAAAATTTGTAATGCATCTACATATACAATAGGGTAGTTCATTCTTCTAATGATTGAAGATTGAAGAGATCGATTGCATTTCATTTACAAGCCAATGGTCAAGCAAAAGTGTTCAATAGAACATTGGTGTAGCTTTTGCAATGGTGTAACATGGAATGAAAAATTGATATGCATCCCACACATACAATAGGATAGCTTTCTTCTACTATAGATTGTTCTTTTGAGACATGTTTTGGCTACTTGTCTCATAGTTTGTTCAATGTTGTGATGGGACACCCAAAAAGGAAGGAAGAAGTGAAATTGGAAAATTTACAAAACTGAAAATTTTATTGAAAATATAAGGTAAAATGAATGAGCTAAAAGTGCTTAGATATTGCCCATTTGAAATTCTTGAACTAGTTGAGCTAATGCTTTCAGATTAGATCTGCTTCCACATGTGAAGATATATTCTATTCTTCGAGAACTTATGCCTCTTTGATCCTCCTATGATAGATGAAGGAAAATGTTGGAGTAATTATTAGGTGATTACCTTTTACTTTAATTATTAGGTCCCTTTTACTTTAATTACTTAAGCTAAACTTAGGAATTTATTTTTCATTATTAGATTGAGCTAATAATAGGTCATGTTGTCTCATTGCATAAGATGAAGACACTTGTCACAATCTAATCAAATCCTCATCTAGGGTTTGCTTTTTTCCTTTTCATTAGGATTCACCTTTATTTTAATCATTTTCGTTTAGGTTATTGCATCAATACAATTTCTCAGGTTTTTGAGAAAATTCATCTTGCTTTGATCTCTCTTTGTGATAGGATAATTGCTTGTAGGTGATTTCTAGTAGCTGTGGGGTTCAATCATCAACTCCAACAGAAAGGAATTTGTATACCTTTTCTTGAAGACCTTGCACCTAATACTTATGAAGAGTTGGACAAGGATGTTGTTTCACAAATAAAGGTGAGAGTATCAAGGTGAGGAGAGTAGGAAAGTTGGCAAGTGGGATTGAAAGAAAATTAGCAAATAAAGCTGAGTGATATTCTAAGGAGAAATTGGGAAAATTGTTTCTCCATCTTTTTGTAGTGGCCAAAAGTAATTATCTTGTTTTCGTCGGCCAAAGAAGTAAATAAATAAATAATAATGTATGCAACAAATGTTTTATTTTATATGTTGTTATTGGGAGTTAAGTACCCAACCATTTGATTAGTTGTATCGGGTAGTTCTCGACGGTTGGTGTTCTCAACCAATGTCGGTAACTATATATGTCTTGTTTTGTTTGTATCAGGGACAACATAGATGATTGTATATTGTACTTATTGCCATTAATGAATGAGAATACTATTGTTTTATGCATATGCATTCGTGAGTGTACTAGATATGTATGTTTTTGTAAGTTCTATTCTCATTTACTCTGTTAGTCGGTTAACTTCTGTGAGTAAACATTTGGCGCCATTGTCGAATCAAACTCTCGTACACAACACAGAGACGGGAATAATGGCATCATAATGGGTCAAGCAATCGAAGAGTCGGTACAAGCCAAGGAAGAAGGGGAAGACGCATTGACGGAAGATCTCGTGTATCCGTGGGATTTCTCAGTCAAAGAGCACGTATGGAGGGAAGCTCTCAAGTGAGAGGTCCCTTAGGGAGTCATCTAGGACAACTTGAGTGTTAACCTAGAGGTCGACCACCTCAATAGACTACTGAGATTGCTCGCACGTCATTACATCATACTCCAGAATCTTTGGGCCGACAAAGACTGAGAGCAAAGAGGACAAGTATTGCAACGATACGAAGAGGGAAACAAATGAGAGGAAGAACGCGACACGAGTTGTAGGCGTATTCTTGGAAATTAATGCTCATACAACCAAACAAAGATAAGAGCCGAATCCCAAGCAGTCAAGAATCATTCGAAGAATGGGTATGAAGATCACTAAGATTAAGAGAACAAGAAGATCAACGAAGAAGATTAAAACAAATCGTCGAAGAAACAAACCAAGACCTTTCCAAAATAAACCAAGACCTTATCGAACTAAACCAAAACCTTCTCGAAGAAGCAGACCAAGTCCCTCTTGAGCAACCGTCCGTAGTAGACGATGAAGAGCATAAAAATTCCGAAAATGAATTAACTAATGAACTTGAAAAAAATTTATGCCACACCTAAGAACTATCCATATCAGGAGAAGAGTCGAGAATTGAAGGATCCGAATCGAAGACCCCTGGATGGAGGGAGTGCAAGAACGATCCTCGGGATACCTGGAGTGCAGAGGATGTTGAGGGTGGACATTTGGAGGACTTGTATGTGGTTGTGAGTGCAAGAGAGGCACCAGAGCATGTCGAGAGAAACAATCCAATCAGGTCCAATGCATGGGGAGGACATTGGAGAAGGAAGATGGTAACTCTGCCAGCTAGTTTGAGTGTCGAGAGGCATAAACTACTGAAATTCATGGAGAACGGGTCGGAGGATCTGGTCAGGCACTATAAGACATGTGAAATTATAGGGATAGCAAATGGGCAAGAAGACAGATTATTGGCTAAGAGCATTCCCAACGACTCTTAGAGGTATAGTAATTGACTTGTACACAAAACTAAAAGCAACACATAAAGCGACATGGGAGGCACTAAAAAGAGCATTTCGAGAAGAATTTAAACTCCTAAGAGATGATAACGAAATTGTAGCCGAAATATACAATACTAAACAGAGAAAACTTTAAAACATATGAGCTTTACAATCATAGGCTCAAGGAGTTATTGGTAAAGTTGGAGATCCAACCGATAGATGGATTAAAGAAAAGATGGTCATTGAAGGATTAATTTCCTCGTTGTGGAAGAAAATGAAGGTGATACCTCCATCCTTGTATGTTGATGCTTACAATCGGGCAATGGACATCGAGAGCGAAATTAAAACATCCTCTCGAGGAAAGAAAAGGACTGATGATGATGAGAGTAGTGTTGATGTGATTTTCGTGACTGCATCAACACAGAATAAAGTTCACCAACGGCTACCCTATTCTCTCTTGATCAAAGTATCCAACACGCTAAGATTGTGAGAAAGTTTGTGCATTCAACTCCAAGCTTCCTTTAGTGCAACAGAATACCCTCAGTTGGCTCGATGTGTTTTTACTGGTATTTCAAGGGGACTTACACAATTGTTCGACAGTTGATAGCAGACAACAAATTAAGGGCTTCATGTGGTTTGAATGATTTGTCGGGTAAGTGAAAATTTCCTAATACTAACCAGAAATGTATTGAATTTAAAATGGTTGTAGGGATGAGAAGGTTCTAATCTACTCTAAGGCGTGGGACATGGTGATCAATTCTCGCAAACTTCAACCAGGCTCCGCTTTGCCTCACTTCGGACAACTTCCACAGAACTGGTGCAATCTTCAGAGGAGTAATCAAAGGTATTCAAATCACAGTTCAACATGAAGACACCATCACAACGACGCATGCCAACATACAAACCATAATCGAAGTTAAGTTCACAATGTTCCAGTTGACCACGAAAGGTGAACCCGCCGTCAGCGAGCCCACTAGTGGTATGGATAAGCGAAGTCTTGTTCAAATCGAGCACCACATTCCACAATTACTAAGTACTTGCATGAAATGAAATCTACTGTACTTTAAGCTACTTCAAGATTCTATGTGAATTGGAAGGACGAAGAAACCTCGCTAGCTACTCATAACAAAGAAGAGATCACCATCAATGAAAACTCTTTTATTATGAAAGTGTTCACGACAACTTCTTACAAAGTATTCAAAGGGAAGACTTTCCTTCCTTTTCAATCTAAGCTAAACTATCAAACTATGCTACCTTCTATTCTATCAATCTCTCTCTATTCCTTCTCTGCTATTCTAACTTCTAATCTAATGAGGTACAAATGAGGGGGGGGGATGCCCCTTTTATAGCTGGCCAAGTCCAATGGACGACTTAGACTTAGATTACAATCAGACGGATGGCCCAAATTGTGCCACCTCAACCCTAACCCTAAAAAGAGGAGTGGAGTAATAAATGAACAATTAATGTCCACCATCCTCTAGAAGATTCCTGTTCATAGACGCGTTCGCATTGTTCCTTTCCGGTTGCAAACTGGATGAGTTTGGCCAATACTGCCTCAACTCCTTGAATGGATATGGCGGGCACATTCTCGATCTAACTTCAAGCCTGCAACTTCCTTCTCTTGCTCAACGATGATTTTCCTCCTTGATGTTGTTCTTCAACTTTGAAGTACTTGATGGTGACCATTAACGCCTGGGTTTCTATCTTTCCCTCCATCCTGAGCTTTGAAAACATTTCTTCTTTGCCGCTTGAGTTGGGCACATTTTAGGTCTCAACACTTAGCCATTTCTTCCAAGTACTCGCTTCATCTCCCCAAGTCATCATGCTTTGGCCTCGGTGTTCACCTTGCAAAACAAGCAAGGAGAAGAGCATCATAATACTTCATAATATAAACTCACCTTACTTACCTGATTTTCATGCTTTAACTTCCAAGGTCTAAGTGATCTAAGGATCTGATAAGGGTTCATCGTTTTCCTCTAGCCAACTTCGAACTTTCAAGACTTAGAAAGTTTCAAGCAAGCTTCAACAACTTCAACACTTGGAGAAAATCGGCCAACCTCACTTCTAACACTTCTCAGCACTTAGACTTTTCAAATTTCAGCTTCAACAATCCTCTTCTACTTCAAGTCGAACTTCCTCAATGCTCAGCTATTCACTTGCATTGCAATTTTTACTTTAGAGCTAGAATCGAACTTCTTCAACTGATGGAGATAAATGAAGCAAAGTTCAGCTCATATAGCTAAGTCAAATTCTAGAAGGAGCTATCTTTAGCCAGCTTATTAAATTTCCACTACTTCACAGTAGGAATTCGAATTTCCCTCTTCTGGCAATTGCAACACTTGTCATCTGGTGTTTGGAATCTTGACCTTCTAGAATTTCAAAAGATTTATCTTGACTGGCCAAGGCGTACTTCACTTGGTATTTTAAAATCATCTTTTGGAAATCTTAACTTCAACTGCATTTTTTAAGAAATTCACTTCACTAGTTGAAGCTCTGACACTTAATTTTATTCATCTCTTGCCTGGAAAATTAATCTCACGAAGAATTTGATCAAATTCACCTAGGAAAACCACTTTAAATTTGTCATCTGAGGCATTTTATTTCAACACATATTTTATCCCTTCTGCCTTAGAAAATTTTAAATTTTCACTTAGGAAAATTCATTATTCAAGCACTGGTGAAAATCTTTATCCTGAAATCCTTGGCGAGCCGTGGAAGACTTTAAAATCCATTCCTCATTGCAGACGCTCGATACCCAGAAGAAAATTCCCTTCAGAATATGTTGAATTCATGGGTCTACAAACGAAGGGGTACATTTAATTTTTGAATTTTAAACCTTAGAAAAAACATTTTTCATCAAATTTATTCTCATCCTTCATCTCTAAGTGTATTTTCCTGCTCTGACTTGAAAATTTTCATCATCCTTGTGAAGCTAGCACCCTCTGACATGTCTTTGTCAATTTTATTCATGCCTTAACAAGTTTCATCATCCCCCTGTAGGCCTGGGCATATTTTCTCTAGAAAGGGTGGAATTTAAAATATTAACACTTAGGAAAATATTCCACCACCTTATCACCTTGAGGGCACATTTCATATGTTGTGTTGGACTTAACACCAATGCCTTAGTATAATTGTTTTTTATCAACTCCACCTTTGTCTTGGATGCCTTTAGCACATGGAGGAGAATCGAACATCCACGCCTTAAGACTTCTTCACTCATCTTCAAGATGGGCACATTTTAGATGTGATGAAGGATTTAACTTTACGTCTTAGAATGTCTTGACCTTGCTTACACATGGGTGCATTTTGATGGGTCTGTAGGATGAACTCAATGCCTTAGAAATTTTAAACACCTTCAGTTTGATGAGGGCGCATTTTGATGGGTCTGCAGGACTTAACTCATCACTTCGAATTTTTCATCAACCTGACTTGAAGATGGGCGCATTTTGAGGTATGAGCATAATGAACTCCAGACTTAGCTTTTATTTCATCATCCCTTCTGCTAGCTTGATACTTACTATAAATAGTAAGTTCCAAGTTTTCTCTCTTCTGAAGATCGGATTGATTTGAAATTTTAACCACAGGATCCTCATGACCTACTTGACCCGTTCACACTGCCATCTCGAGTTGACCTGCTATTTATAGCATGTTTCTAAAGGTGGTTTACTATTTATAGCAATTGCTTGATTTCATGACCACAACTTCGTTTGACCTGAAATTTGAATGCCGTGACCCTCATCGGTAGACTTGCTCGTTCACACTGGCGCCTGCTGCTGACTTACTATTTATAGCCTATTTCTGGGATGCCTTACTATAAATAGTAAGTGCTTCGATTGCCTTCAAATTTTACCGGTGGATAGCCTGAATGATACTGATCGTAGTGGGATACACCGGTTTTCGAAAATTCTGGCATTTTACCCCCTCATTTTGGGTCCCGAAGCCAGAAACCCTAATTTGACTTGCATGTATATCAAACGACCTCCATTTGACTCCGTTTCTATTGCACTTCGCCCTGTTCGTGATACTGATATGTTGGGAGGGGGCTGCCAGAGTGGATCTGCTAAAAATAGTAAGTCTCTGAAAATTGATCTCGCTTTGCATGTCACATCACTGCGTAGCTCTTGAAAAACCTAT
>VDFB02368510.1:0-38029 GCA_007258455.2 Sequoia sempervirens
CATACCTACTTGAAGACTATGAAATTCAATTGCATAAGAGGAGATAGAGTTTGAGGCAAAGAGATCAGGATGTGAGTTCTTATACTAAAGAGTTTCAAAGACTTTGCATGAGGTCCAATGTCACAGAGGATGAAAGTATCAAGGTGGCAAGGTATCTCAATGGTTTGAAGTGGAACATTCAAGAGGAGATGGTTCTCTTAAGCCCTAAAACAATGCACCAATGTTATCAATTGGCATTAAATATTGAAGAGAGGAGTAAGAGGAAGCAAGATCAAACTTCTAAGGGTAGAGGCAAAGGCAGAGATGAAAGAGATCAAAGAGGACAGAGTGGTGGCTACCAAGGTAGAGGCAATGACCAAAGAAACCAAGGAGAGTCAAAACTCACAGAGCATGGAGGTGAAACATCTACAAGAGGTGGATATAACAGGGGTAGAGGACCTCAAGGAGGTTCAAACAAAGGAAGAGGAGTAGGAAGGCAGGAGCCTTTCCTTGTATGTACCTGCTCTAGGCCTTTCCTTGTAAGACCTCTTTGGTGCTTTGCTTCACCAATCTAACCTATAGGTCCCTACTCATGACTAGGTGCCCCTGGTTTGTCTAACCAACCCCTCTTCTATGGTATCGGCCAATATCATACATTGACCCCTTCTTGCCCCTCCTAAATTTGGACCATCCATTACCTCCACATAAAAGCGGACATCCTTGGTCTTCATGGTTCCCTGCAGTGATATGGTTATGCAAATTAAAATGAAGAAAAAGTAATCATCTCCTTATCCATTGGGTTTGGAGAATGCATGCTTAATGTTTTGATACATGATATCGACTCTCTTACGCTCCTCATGGTTGAATATCAAAATCCCGATTATGGTGGGCCTCTAGAGTTCTAGTCATCTTTCTTCCTCTTCCACCAAATGTTGTCATGATCCACATGTCTGCTAGCCTAATTGGCTTTGTTTTTGAAAGCTGAAGTTTCTCTTGAGTCACCAGTGTAGCTCTCTCTACCTTTCCAAACTCTTTCATTACTACAAATCTTCTTTGGGATTTAGTCATTTGTACCACATGGTTAGTGTGCTTTGAATCCTTGCATCTAAGTTTAAAACCGTTAGGGGCCTTAGATGAAAAGAAGTAATGTTTTTCTTTTCTTTTTATGTGAGGACCTATTAATTGAGATAAAGAGGTGTAGAAAAATGAAAAAGTGGTAGGTCATCAGACCATACTATATCACCCCATGCTAGCTAACAGGACATGAATGTAGTAGATTTAGGTATGATAGAGATTGTTAAAAGTATATTTGAGGAATATATAAGAATGAAGAAGAATTCAATGGATCAAATTAGTGTCAAATGTTTCCTAAAAGATCTCCCACACACCCTATTAGGGAATTTAATCATTTCTAAGCATTTTCCACGTCTATGGAAATTTTGAGAGGCTCAATAGTTGAGAGTTTAATAATTACTTATAACTTCTTTCCATGCAATCATGATTGAATTCACAGAACATATAGAAACTTGATGAGCTATGCAACAAATGAAGAGAATATAGGAGTATTTTGACCTAGTCTTAAAGCATCTCAAGCATCTAGGAGATAATCAGAGAGTCTTGGTGATAGATAGGAATTAGGGGATAGAAGTTTATTTTTGGTTACATTGACTGTAATGTAGGACATCCATAATAGTCTCTTATTCTTGGTTACGTTGACATCACAAAATTATATAGGATGGATAGAATGTAGCTCTACCTTTGTCAGTTCCATGTTAAATTTTTATTATATATAGCTTGCTAGTGTAGGAATTCTAAGATAAACAATCATGGTAGGACCATTCTTAAAAGATTTCAAATAATAACCTAGTGAACCCATATACTCTTATGACTATATATACACAAATCTAGATTAAACTTAGAATTCATTAACTTTAAGTTCTCTTTATTCTATATTACCTCGGTGAAAGTTTGAGCAAATCTACTTGCACTCAGAGGTGTTTCCTTGAAACCTCCAACAACACCCTGTTCAACATCCAAAATCACATATTAAAATACCATTCGTAAAACAATGCTATTAACACATGTAATAAATTTATAATTGTTTACTAACTTTACATACCCCGATAGGAATTATGCTTTGCAAAATAAGTAAGATTAATTTGGTACTTGAGGGATAATACTTGTGACACTTGCAATTTTATTAAAATAATAAAAGGAAACTAAAATTAGTTAATCTTGCATTTCACAATCAAAATTTAATAAACTAAATTCAATGAACATGTTGAATTTTACCTGACTGTCAATACCATATGCATCATGCAGAATGTCAGCCACCCTCTCCATCCCCATAGATGCATATGGATCAGGCTGCGTAGAAGCATATGGATCCTGCGTAGCACCCTCCTGAGGGCTGGTAGGGTCATACAAACAAGTGGCTCTGCAAGATCGACACACATGGCCTCGAAGGCCACCATCTGAAGACTCCCCTGGATTGTGCTGTACAATGGGGCTAGTGTGTGGTGGATGACACTCTGAGTCAAGGATGTGATCGCCTGCAAAGTCTCTACATCAGCACTCTCCTTTGCAACTACAGGCATCATAATCTGCTCATGAGGTGGCCTAGAGAGAGGTTGTCTCCCCTATCGTGTAGGATCCCGTTTGTGCAGGGCCACATCACGTCGTGACCCCCACCTCTCCCTGAAACTCCCTCATATCAAAATAATTCAGGATTTGGTTCAATACAAACTCACAGTATAATTTCCTAAGAAAATATTGGGGGACTTCACAATTATTGCACGGTGGGTAATCAAAGACCATATACCATTTGTCATAAAAATAGTTCCTAATCTCTTGGTGGTGGCACCAATGAATAGGAAACCTCTTTGCATTGAGGGTGAGATTTTTATTTGTTCTAGGGTCAGTGAATAGAGAGCACAAATCGCCTTTAGTAATCTTTAAATCTTTTACTTGTTTATATGATAATTTTTCTACATAATATGCCCTCGATGTTTGCCTCCTATTTTTCCATCTAGATATTTTTTGGGTAATTGCATTTACATTTCTTAACAAATCCTTCAATGAATCTGCTAGATGTATTCTTTCTGTGGTTGAAGAATTTTGATCACTCAACCTACTAATAAGATCCTCAACTTCTTTTCTATTATTTTCAATTTCACTCGTCAAATTTTCTTGAGTGCCAGGAGGGTATTGAGAGAATGGTGGGGGAGGTTGATTTTGTTGTTGAGGCTGATTTGGTTGAGGATTTTCCTCCTCTTGTTGAGGATTTCCTACAAATTAAAAAAAAAACATTCATTTCTAAACTAAAACAAACAAAATCAATTTAAAACTAACAAATTCGAAACAAATACCAAACAATACTTACCTCTTGCATCTCTTCGTCGTCATGGCACCATATTTGTGAAGAAATCCAATTGTTGTTGATGAATTTTGAAGAAATCACCTCTCCAAGAACGCGAGCGGGTATAACAGGGTTTTTGGCCGCGGGAGGAGCTAAAACACAGAAAAAATGAAATGAGAAATTATATTTGGATTCGCTTTTTTCTTTTTCTTTTAAAAAGACATAATGCGAACGCATTATAACGAGAACGTGTTATGGCTTGTTTTTTTCTTGTTTGGCCACAAAAGTGTGACCATCTTGGTGCACTTACCCATTTATAAATACAAGGTTATTTTGATCAAATCAAGTCCAAGGAAAAAAGCTAGCAAGAGATGAACTTAACAAGATCCAAGATTATTGTCAAGAGCATTCAAGAGTAGATTTCTTCATCATTTGTTGCAAAATTCAAGATCCTTTCATCATGTCAAAGCTATGTTCAAGAATGCATGTTTTTGGAGCTCGCATTATGATGTAGGTTTCAAGATATAATCCAAGCATTCAAGTCAAAGATTCAAAGCAAGATTCAAGAATCAAGATCCACATCCATTGAAGCCATTTCATGAAAGATCAACATCAAGATTTTAGTCCTTCAAAGGTTCATTCAAGGGTTTGGTGAGTTGTGACTTTGATTTGTTCATTCATCATTCCTTTCATGCTATTTCATTTCATTTGAAGGTTCAATTACCAAAATGAGGTTTGACCAAGGCAAACCCCCATTCACCAAAAACAAACATTTTCCCCTCTCTTTGTGTGTTGCAGATTTGTAGGTTGAAAAAAAGTTGAAGATCTCAAAGTTGCAAAATTGCAAAGTTGTCAAAGTTGTCACCTTTGTTGTCATCTCACAAAAACTTAGATCCCTGATTTATTTTTTACTGTCTAATGGTGAAAATTGGGAATCTGAAAGTGTAGACATAGGAGCAAAGGACCCAAAAAAAAAATTTGAAGATCCCTACCCAAGACCCATTTGCCATAGGGTGAAGAGTCCTCATAAAGATTCTGAAAACACCATTTTGTGAGAGGTACACAACATTTATCCCTTCCATATCTTCCAGAAACTTTGTAGGTTCCTTCAGTTTTATGTTTAATCTACTAAATCCAAGTAATATATTATATTTTAGTTTTGATTTTCTATTTTTAATCTTTCTCCCCAAAATGTCGTTTGACCTAGACCCTTGTCCTAACACAAAGGGAAATTGCAATATTTCTCAAAGAATTCACTCACCTAAGGGTTGAAACAAGATTTTGATTTGAGGGATCTCATTTCCTAAATGAAATAGAAGAATAGGTAGGTTCATTCACCCCATTTTTCCCTTTCTATTTATAGTAAGTTTGGTGAAATATTCCAAATTTAGTATAAAACCCTGTGCTTGAACCCCTACCCCATTTTGTTTTGTTTCAATATTATATCATGACTTTTTTTCTTCCAAGAAAGGGGTGTGAGTTTTTACAAGTGGTTTTAGTACCTCAAGTGTTTTGGTTTACCATTTTGGTTTTTCCTCCAACAAGTTCTATATATTGGATCCATTGGATGATACTTTCATACTAAATTATTTGTAGGTGTATGGAAGCATCCAAGTTTATCAAAGATCAACAGTAAGTGTATTATGGTGTATCTCTCTTGTGAAGATTAATAATATACTTTCCCTCTTTTTAGGTGTGGATTTTTTTCTCAAAATGGTTTCTCCACATAAATCTAGTGTCATATTTTATTTGTTGATTTTTCTATTGTGATGAATGTGCAATCACATACATATAATCTGATTTTTTTAAAAGAGGACACTTCATCTTCAGTGTTGAAGGTTTTTTTGTTGCAATGGGAGCTTTTGTCTTGTGGTATATTGCACATTTGTGAAGATGATTGTATACCATGGCTTCAACCTCTCTTCAATTTATTGATAAGTTCAATGGAATGAGTTATGATATATGAAAATTAAAGATGAAGATCTCCCTGAAGAGAGAGATCAATGGTTGTCAATTTCACAAGAAATTAAACTAGCTGCAATTTTTAATAAGATTGGAAAAATCTAGACAAGAAGGCATGAGAAACCATTTGATTATGTCTTATGGATTCCATCCTTTTAAATGTTCCCATACAAAACACCACATACAAGTTGTGGAAAAGGATAGGTGATATATATCAAACTAATTTTTTTTCTAAGTTGTATCTCAAAAGATGATTATATTCTTTAAAAATGAAAGATGTTGACTCAATTGTAGACCATTTGCATGCTTTTAATATGATTATAATTCAGCTTGCATTAGTAGATGTTAAATTAGAAGATGAAGATAAATGTATCTTATTTCTTTGTTATTTATCTGAATCTTGGAAAAATCTAATTATTGTCATAAATAACTTGGTAATGCAGAGCCAAATATGGATACCATGATTTACATACTACTTTCAAAGGAGATGAGAAAAAATTCTATAAATTTTGGCTCCCAAGATGTCTTGCATGTTCAAGGTAGGTCCAAAGAGAAAGGGACTAAAGGGGATAAAAAGAGGGATAAGCCTAAAGGACATTCTAAAACCCTCACAAAGAGAAAAGTGTTGGAATTGTGGAAAAAGAGGGAATGTGAATAAGGAATGTAGGAACAAGAAAAAAATGTTGATTCCTCCACTAAAAAGTCATCTAATGATAATTTTTATGCTTTTTCTTATTTTAGCTCTAGCTTTATTAGTAATGATGTTTGACTTATTGATTTAGGTTGCTCATTCCACATGACTCCTCACAAGGATTCGTTTATTACTTACAAATCATATAATGGGGGATATGTTTTCCTTGGTGATAATAACACAAAGAAATTTGTTGATAAGGGAAAGGTAAAATTTTATTTGAGTGATGCGAGGATTAAAACTTGATAATTTTTTGCATATTCCGGGACTTGCGAGAAATATACTTTTAGTGTCAAGTTGAATGATTACAAAATGCATGTGACATTTGATAATTCTTGTTGCAATTTGGTAAGAGGGAGTTTAGTGATAGCTAAAGGATCTAGGGTATGGATTTTGTTTGGGCTAAGTCTCTACTTTTTGTAACTCTGAAAATGTCACTAACACTCAAAATGCATGTGTTGTGGCACCATAGATTGGGTCACATTGGTGAAAAGAGACTTAAGACTATTCTTAATAAAAATTTGGTTCCAACAATATTTCTTATTATTATGTTGGTAAAAAATGATTTATGTGAACATTGTGTGTTTGGTAAATAAAATAGATCATCATTTTCTAGTGGAACCAATAAGGCAAAAAGATTATTAGATATCATTCATTTAGATGTATGTGGACCAATGGATGTTGACTCTTTGGGTAAATCTCGCTATTATGTCTCTTTCATTTATGATGTGTCAAGAAGCAGATTTATTTTATGTATTCTAAATCTGAATTTTTCACTATTTAAGGAATTTAAGGCCTTATTTGAAAAGCAATTAGATTATAAGATAAAAGTGTTGAGATATAACAATGGGCTGAATATTTTTCCAAGAAATTTGATGAGTTTTGTAAGAATGTAGGTATTGTTTGGAAAAGTACTACTCCTTATACTCCCCAACAAAATGGGATAGATGAAAGAATGAATTGAACCTTGATGGAAAGAGATAGAAGCATGTTGAGTGGTGCTAAGCATGATAGATGCTTTTGGAAAAAAATTGATTTGTACTATTTGTTATTTGATTAATAGATCTTCTTGTTCAACTCTTGCTAATAAAACTCTTTATGAAGTGTGGATAGGTAGAAAGCCTTTTGTTTCACACTTAAGGGTATTTGGTTGTGAGACTTTTGTTCATGTGCTTCAAGAGAAGCAATATAGATTGGATCCAAAAGCACATAAATGTATCTTCTTTGATTATAATGAGAATGTAAAAGGTTATAAGTTTTAGAATCATATAATCCATAAAATATTTTTCTCTAGAGATGTGATTTTTAGGCAATTTAGAGCTTACTTAGGATAAGAACAACCAAACAATAAAGATAATACAAAGATTGAGAGGAAGGAAGGTGCACATGTGGAATAACAATCAAATGGATCTAAGGGTGGAGAAGAAGAGGAGGGTTAAAAGAGTTCAAAGGATGTGTAGGATGAGCACATAGAAAAAGAAGAAGAAGAATAGGTAGATCCCATTAATCCTACCTTGAGGAGGTCAACAAGGCAACAAAATGTAGTTGACAGGTATAACCCACCTAATTTATATTGTGTATTTTCTTTGTTGAGTGCTAATGATGAACCTAGATCTTTCAAGAAGGCTTTATATTCAAAGGAAAGCAAGTCTTGATGACAAGCCTTGCAGGAGGTGATGATGGCTTTGGATAGTTGTGACACATGGGATCTTATTAATCTTCCCAAAGTAAGAAATCCCATTGGTTGTAAGTGGGTATTTAAAAATAATTTTGGTGTAGATGGTTAGTTAGAGCAATACAAGGCTAGATTGGTGGCTAAGGCCTACTCCCAAAGAGAAAGTTGATTTTAGTGAAAATTTCTCTCCTATTGTTATATTGACTTTTATTAGATTCCTATTATCTGCATTGCTACTTGTGATTTTGAGATAGAGAAAATAGATATTAAAATCATTTTTTTCCATGGGGATCTTGAGAAGGAAACTTATATGTGACAACCTAACGATTTTGTTGTGAAAGGAAAACAACAATTGGTTTACAAGTTGAAGAGATATTTGTATACTTTAAAATAGTCACCCACAATGTGGTACCAAAATTTTGATGCTTTGGCATTGGATTTGGGTTTTCTTAGGAGCAAGGAAGATTAGTGTGTTTATATTAAGGTTATTGATGATTGTATTTTAATTATTGTCTTGTATGTTGATTGTATGTTATTTATTGGTAACAATAAGGTGATGATTAGGGAGCTCAAGACACAAATTTCTAGAATATTTAATATGAAGGACTTGGGGGCTACAAAATACATTCTTGGGATGGAGATCAATAGAGATCAATGCCAAAGAAATATTTGGTTAAGTCAAAGTATGTTGATACCATTTTACAAAGGTTTAATATGCATGACTGTAAGTCAATTATTATTCCATTTTTGGTTAGTACTAAGTTGAGCCTAGATATACATGTCCTAATTATGATGATGATTTTGAGGATATGTCTAAGGTTCCTTATGCTAGTTTCATTGGTAGTTTAATGTATGCAATGGTTTGCACTAAACCAGATATAGCCCAAGCAATGGGTGTTCTAAGTAGGTTTATGACTAACCCTAGTAGAGAACATTGGACTTTTATTAAGAGGGTGTTTAGATATTTGTGTGGTAATTTTTATTATTATTTGGTTTATCATGGTATTGATGATGTGGTCAAGTAATTGAACATATAGTGGTTTGTTGATGCAAATTAAGTAGGTGACTTGGATAGTCTATTGTTCACTTGTGGCTATATATTTACTTTGTTTGGAGGTGTAGTGAGTTAGATGAGTAAGAGACTTCCTAAAATTACATTTTCCACCACTAAGACATAGTATATGGTTGTTACACATGCCTCTAAGGAGGCAATATGGTTATACAGACTTGGTATTAGCAATGGTTTTGATTGCAAGACGGTGAGGATTAGATGTGATAGTCAGAGTGTTATTTGTTTGGCCAAAAATCCTAGGTATCATGCTTGTACTAAGAATTTTGATGTTCAGTATCACTTTATGCAAGAAATGGTTAAGAATGGTAAGGTCTTGATTGATAAGGTTGACACTTTGGATAATGTTGCAGATTTTATTACATATCCAGTGAACATGGTTAAGTTCTCTTGGTGCAGGAAGGCCATGGGATTTGATCATTGTGCTTGATTTATTATTTGTATCTCTTGGATATAATTGCAATTTACAATATTAAGTGGGAGAATTTTAGGTTAGTGACATTAACCTTGTAAATCAATATCATTCATATGTCTCCATTTTTCTTGGAATGTGTTCAAGGAGACATGAGAGAAATTCATTAAATATTAGCATTATTGTAATTATATTTTTAAGAGAGGATTTAATGTCGATGGAGGTTACACATAATTATGGATAAATTCTCTCTCCTATGTGTCTACATTGGGAATGTTGAATTTCTTGAGTGGGGCATGCGAGTTTAGAGGGAAAGAGGTGCTTGTTGGTGTTCCACAAGGAAGCTAAAAACTAATTAGAGCATCTTGAAATGAAGAAGTTGAAAAGGCTATGGGCCAGGTGCCCGTATTGGAGCCTTGTGCATTTTATTTAATATTATATCATGACTTTTTATCTTTCAATAAATGGGTGTTGTTTTTTCAATTAGTTTTGGTACCTCTTGTTTTGGTTTATGATTGTGGTTTTACTTCCCACAAGTTCTATATTTTGGATCCCATTGGATGGTAGTTTTATATTTAGTTATTTGTAGTTGTATGGAAACATCTAGGTTGATCAAAGATCAGTAGTGAAGTGTATTATGGTGTATCTCTCTTGTGAATATTAATAATATATGTGCCCTCTTTTCTCGTGTGGATTTTTTTCTTGAAAGGGTTTCTCCACATAAATCTTGTGTCATAGTTTATTTATTAATTTTTCTATTGTGATAAATGTATAATCATATACATACAATCTGATTTGGTGGTCTTATTTTCATATTTTAATTCACATAAATAATGCATTATTACAAAAAAATTCACCTTCTTTTCAATAACTATAGATAATATTCTTTATCAAAAATCTTGCAATAGTATTTTACTCCATTGTCTAAGTTTCAAATACCCCTTTCCCTCCAAGAAGTTCATTCAAGATCTAGAGGTAGGAATTTTGGTAGTAGATCCTTAGTTCAAAAACTATTTTGTATAGGATACCATTGGCAAATAATAGAACAAGATTCATTTTCTTTTGTCAAGAAATGTTCTCAATGTCAACAGCACAATAATTTAATCTAAGCTATTGAATAGGAACTTCTTGCTCAAGCATCTTCTTGGAAATTTTTGTATGGGGATTGAATTGTTATCACCTGAATGTGCACCCTTTGTTGAACCCTACTCAACCACTCGATGAAACATTGGAAGATCTCTCAAAGTGTGGGCTTTGAAAAATAGAGATCAACCTCCAGATAAAGGCCGACTTCCTTTGGTACTCACCTAAAACTAATCTATTGAACTTGCAAAGGAAAAGGGTAGAAGGAGGTAACATAAACTGAAAAACTAATCCTATGGTGATGCACCTAAACATTACTTTGACTTGAAACTCATATTACATACACTTGTTCACAATGACTGAAACAGACTTGCACAACTTACTTTTGTATGTCTTGCATAAGTATTTTATAAAGAGGTCCTAATGTTAGACTCTTAGGAAGAAGGAGACTTCACAACTAAAAGCAACTTACATTTTTGACACAAATTATAACCAGCAACAACACATTTTTTTGCAAAAAGGGTGCTTAGCATGAGACAAAATTACAAGGAAATGAAATAATACTTCACAAGTAATTTGATCAATCAATAGATGCACACAATAATGCAAAGAATAAGAGGGAAAAACTTTAAATCACTGATATTCAAGGTCTTCACTAAATTTCATATCCAAAACTGAGTTACAAAGTATGCTCCAATCTACCAAAGGAATCCAAAAAGTCACTAAGTACAAATGCATAATAAGAACTAAATACAATGAGTCAACAAAGTGACTATAAACATCTCCCAAGCAGTTGCACCAAAGAAGGAACTAGAAGCTTCCTTGGGTCGGATGCCTCCAAAAATCCCAAAAAATAGCAACAAATACCCCACCAAAAGAGCTTCAAAATGTTGAAAAGGTCAACTTTGACCATAACCAACCATAAAAACACCCCAAAAATGGTCCAAGTTGCTCCAAAAGGCTTCTAAATGATCAAAACAGTCTCCTATATTCTCTCCCAATGTTTTTGTAACTCCCATATATCTTTGGCACTCCTCATAACTTTCAGTCTTACCCCCCTTTGACTCAAAATAAAGAAAAATATTCATTTTGCATCATGAATTATATCAAAGTGATTTAATTATCACTTTAATATCATTTAAATATTGAAATTTGATGCAAAATAAATACAAAACAAATAAATACCCCTTCGAATGCACCAAGGGAAAAGTCATGAAAGAGATTTTTTTCTTTTTAAATGCCTAAGTCTGGCAGTATCCTTTAAGGTCAAAGAAACCCTAATCATACCCGCACAACCTCATTTCATATTATTCATTTTTATGCTCCATGGTTGTGAGGATAGCGCCGCCAAGTGTTTTCGAGGGTTTGATGGAGATTCATTTTTGCTCTCTTTTTCTGAAGGTGTTTTTGGAGCCACTCATGTGTAGATCATAGTGAGTTTCATCTATATTCATTTTAGAAACCATGGTTTCATTATTCTATGTTTTTGAACTCCATCTATATAAATAAATGAAAGAAATTTTTCATTCTTGTACTCCCCAATGTTTTATTTTTTGGAAAAAGAATGAAGAAATCTAAAGCATTAACATTCTTTGTAGGCCATGGATTTTATGCTCCTATGTTTCACTTTTCTGAAGGTTTGTTCATGACAAATGGCTTGAAAACTTCTCTTTTCTTTCTGTATTTGTAATTTTATGCAAAAACCCCAAGTGGGTTTGATGTATGTGAAGAAAAGATAAGTTCTCAAGCCATAGCCATGAGAATGCAAAATGTACTTCATTCTTTGTATTTCCCTCTTGGTTTTGTTTTGAAGAAGCTCAATTCGAGCTTAACTCAGAATAAAAAAATGGGAGTCATGCAAGCAGTGGAACCTTTGCACTTGTTCCATCATTTCTTAGGATTTGAAGCTCATACTTAAGATATACTGCCCACACTGCAATGCAGATGTTTGTTACGTTACATCTTATTACTTTCTGGGTATTTTGACAGTGACTATCTTCGATGGAAAATGTAGAAACTTTAATGTTTATGGCAGTCACAACCACTACAAATCCTTAACTCAAACTCATGGAATTTGACTTTATTGGGACTGTCATATAGATGTATCTTTTTACCTTTATGACCTTCTCTTTGTGCTTCTATGAACATCCCTACCATTTATCCACTGTGATGATAGTGATATATGCCATGTGAACTATTACATAATTCCCTTCTTCATTATCATGACAGTGTTGTTCTTTTTTGCATTAATGTCATACTCAATATAACATGACTATACTCCCATGAAATGTTATCCAAAGACCATTACCTCGAATGCTCTAAAATACCATCAACTAAGAGTGCCTTTTCATTCATCAATAGTAACAAAACCCTTTTTATCATTAACCACTTTAAATAACTAGATATGTCCCTAAAAATTTAAAGGACTCATTTAGTTTTAACAGTCCAAGACTGTCCTAGACTTTTCCTTTTGCATTGTCATTCTGTTAACTCTTGATGACTTTTTCTGACAGCAGATCTCAAGAAGATTCATGACTCCTCATACCATAAGATGATTAATATAACTACTCCTTTAAACATTTTCTACTGTCATAAGGAGTTACAGTCAACTCTTCATTCTTTGGAAATGCTTTCCATGGTACTTTTGCTCTTAGATCTTCAACATACTATGAAGGTCATTGGTATGGCTCTTTAACACTCTCTATGAATTGCTTCTATAATGGACTGAATTCTTTGTGTCAAGCACAAAAGGTAAACTTACATCCTCTAATTATGAAATCACTATGACATGCACAAAAACCATGTCTTATTCTCCATTCCATCATTTAATGGCTATAAAGTGATAGCATCTCTCAGGTGACTTTCATGTTGTCCTTTCTAGATTATGGAGTTGTCACCTTCGCCACTATTTTGGCATTACTCTAGATTTTTGTGCTTTGAATTTATAGTACTTGTAATGTCAACCTATATTTAGATGAATTCCTCTGTCTTTTGCTCTTACTAGGATGACTTTAATATCATTTTTTTGCAATTTTCCTTATGATTGTCCATTGGGCTAAGAATGTCACTCATTGCTATCTATCCTTTGCCACTAGTCTTTGATCTGTAGGCTATCATGTCACCTTAATTGTATTTAAATGGACTGTACTATGCATCTTCCTTTATTGACAAGAGTTAAGTTTATTGCAGGGATCTTGTAAATCTTTGGATCCTCTTCCTTTCTATTGTCACCATTGACAAGGTCATTCTCCATAAGTTTGATGACTATTTTTTGCATTGCCACATGAACATTGTGGCTAACTATGCCACTATATCTTCCTAACAGTTATAGTGTCATTTCTCTTTCAGGGTCATTTTCCTTATTTTTTGAGATGACCATGCTGCTCACTGTGTGTACAAGAAAGACCTCTATTATGACAGCATTGTGATTGCTTTCAAGCTTAAAAAGTTGTCATTCAATGTACTTGTTGTTATTACATGTTTTTGACTATTCCATGCATATTGAAACTATTTCCTGCTAATATGAATGTCACTTATGCTTTGTGGTATGACTTATGCTATATGTGACTTGTGACAATCAAGGTTATCTCTAGCACTGTCATACTATATCATTGTCTATATCACTAAACTTGATGAGTTCCATTTTGTCTTTTATGACACTACAGTTCCATTGAGCATAACTTTATTATTTATATCAATGAATTCATCAACTTCACTGCTATGAATGATAAATTCATCCTTGATTGCATCACAATGTCATGGAAGGATTAATAAGCTTATCCTGTCAAAACACAAAATGATAGCACGATGGGCTCAACCCTTATGGGAGCCACATTTATCCCATGTGTTGTAATCAAATGAAACAAAACAGTAACAAGGATTTCACCTATACCTGCACAAGAAGCAAACATGTTAGACAAAAACAAGCATATGATAGATGTGTTTGATTATGCTCTCCTCTTTTCCTAGACATTTATGGTATGCTTAGATATTTGAATGCACATGAGGATTAAATTATATGCTTATAGATGTATGCACATATTTTAATTGGTGATCCTTCATTACTCTAATAGCACTTCCATTTCAGATGCAGGGAACCTAGGAGCATCAAGGAGAGCAAGCAAGACAAGTGAGAGGGAACGAAGATGGTGCAAAACAAAACAACTAGGATTCATCATTCAGGCAATGGTGGGTCCCCTTTCACTTTATGTGCATTCTTTTATTTTTGTATCTATAAATTTATGTATAATTTTTTTCATTATATGCATTTTGATAGTCAGTCTCACGACTTGTGTGGGACATCCTACTTTTATATTATCAATAAAGACTACAATTTTGAAAAGATTGTGCATTCTCTTCTATGTTATATACATTTGCATAATGCAATGTAGTATTGTAGTCTTCTAATTTTGTTTATGCACATGAATGTGACATAACAAATTTAAAATGTACCCTCTTTTCACTTGTAGAATATAAACAACACTTCCTATTTGGGCTAGTAGCAAAAATAGGTAACATGGATATCATAGGAATACTTTCTCCACCTTCATCTCAAAGACATACCTTCATTATTAATTATGGATTTCTTTACAAAGTGGGTGGAATCCAATCCACTTTTATCCACTACCATTGAAGCAATTTGTAAATTCCTCCTAGAGAATATAGTTTCTTGTTTTAGATTACCTTTTGTGTGAACCCCAATCCTAATACCTACAAAACAAAGAGAACAAACACCTTAAGTTAGATATTGCAAGCATGAACAAGGATTCCCCATGAAATCCATTTACAAACTTCAAATTAAGAAAGAAATCAATAAAGAACATAATGAAGCAAGAAAATATAGATTCAATCCTAATTAGAAAACCAAACACATGACCCCATGGGGGAATTGGTGCCAATTTGATGTGAAAATTGGCCCTTTCCCAATTCCTAAGATGCAAGCTTGATATGTTGATGATGATTGATCCACTTTGTTGATGAAGGATGAGAGCTCCAAGCCAAAAATCTGCAAAAACCTAACTAAGAACTCAATGGTGATGGATGGAAATGGCTAAATATTTTAGCATAATAACTTTGCATAATTTGTGGATGTTCAAATGAGGATATGAGCTCTTTATTTATAGAATGCCAAGATGGATGAATGTCCAAATTTGAGCAATGTGGGACTAACATTCATCCAATGGCATGATGCCACTTGTCAAACTATGAGTGGATGGAGGATGTGCAAGATTTGGGGATTGTGCCAATAAATGCATATTTTTGAATTTCAAATTTGTTGAAATGACTTGCAAGAGGGAAGGGAAAATGAAATAAATTCCACTTCTCAAGACAAAGGACATGTAAGATGAAGTTATTGCCTTGTTGGATGTACATGTTGACTTGGAATTTTTGAATTTAAATTTGGAGAATATTCCAAAAGATTCCTTGTGAGGAAAATGGAGATTTAATAAATGAATTAAATCTATTTTCATGTGCAACTTGCAAAATCTAGATGATGTGACATGATTCAGAATTAAATTAATCAAGGGTTAATTAATTTAATAGGAGATTAGATGATGTGACCTATTTGACTCAAATTTATGGATTTATTTAAATCAAATAAGAGAGGAATATGATAAGAGAATAATTAAATAAGTATTTTGATTTATTTAATTAAAAGAGATGGTGTTAGATTAAATCAAATAAGGTTTTAATTTATTTAATTTAATGGATAGACTTTAGAGATTTAATCAAATAAAATTAATTATTTAATTAAATAGGGATAATTAGATCAGATGGATTGATTTAATTAACAAAAGAGATTGACTTAATTAGATAAAATGATTTATTTAATTAAGAGAGGAATATTAATGAATTTAATCAGATAAGGAGATTCGATTAAATGGTTAGACCGAGGGATGATTCAGGAAGAAACGATGTTAGTAGTCAGGATCAAATGCATAATGTCAATCGGTATATTTTATTTGTCTACACCTTCCACTTTTGTTTTGTACAATGGTGCATCATTAAAGAACAAAGAAGTGAAGCAATTCTTAGATAAATTTCATATCCAAAATTATTTTCTATACCTTATTATATTCCATAGTCTAATCGTCAAGTTGAAGCTACTAATAAAACTATTAAAAAAATCTTTATAAAATTGTCAATAAACATGGTAAATATTGGCACACCCAATTAACATATACAAATTATGGGTCTATTGCACAAGTATTCATACAAATCCTAGTACTACCTTGTACAATCTCATGGTGCTAATGTCATCATTCCTTTAAATTTGGAAATTCCATCTTTGAGTGTTTCCCTTAAAGGACTTAATAATGATGATACTCATTGTGATCAATGTCTAATTTAGCTTGAATTTCTCAATGAGTGTCGATTGAATTCTCTTGAGCACCTTCAAGCCTATCAAAAAAAATTATCTCACCAATATAATTGAAAATTTCTTTATAATAAAAAAAATATTTCTAGCTCTTTCAAAGTTGATGATTTGGTTCTCTATGAGAATCAACGAAATGTAAATGTATCCCCAAAAATAAAAGGGAAATTCAGCCCTAACTGGTTGGGACCTTACATCGTCACCTTCATTTATGGTTCTAATGCTTATGGCCTATCTACAAAGATGGTAAGTTCCTTAAAGAACCTATAAAAACAATGCATATTTTATATATCATTTATATCATTTCCATGTGGAATTTTCTTAACAATCAACCCTAGACATGTTGATGTTGATTATATTATGTCATTCAATCATCTACACAAATTTCTTTTGTTATGATTCACGTGTGCATCTTATATTTTCATTGAATTATATGATCCACATTAAAACAATAAATATTTCCTAATGTTGTTGATAGATGATTATTCAATAATGACATGGGTAAATTTTCTTAACAATAAATCTCAAGATTTAGAAAGATTCAAAATATTTAGAGCTAGAAAAAAATTTTAAAAATAGTGAGGAAGTCGTACCTCCCCTTCGTACTAAAAAAAAGAGTGTATACACTGGGTGGATGATGCTGATAGAGCATGGATCCCTTTTCCACCTAATCACAATGACAAGGTCCCATGGAAAGCCCAAGGAATTCTAAAGACTCCATAAACCAATGGCTATTACCTGTTGGACACAAATCTGGATATCGTCATGGTTTTGAAAACCCTCATCCTCACCAAAACCAAAATGGTTTTTCGCATAAGCCTGATCCTCCTCAGCAACCCTACCCTAAATCTCATTACAACAAAAAAAATCATTCAAGTGCTCCAAACCCTCTGGAGCGTGGGGTTCTAGTTGAAAAAGCATCACGGTTTCAATGGACTAAGGATTGGAGTACTCATACTAATGGGTATTCTCAAAGAAACCCTGGAAACGATCATAGGAAATATGCTACCACTAAACCAGGTACCTCTACGAGGACCCAGAATGATTCGGCCTATTTTGAAGGCCATCCATAGGAGAGATCTCTTCCAAGAAACAAAAATGGGGATTTTTCACACCCTCAAATGTAAAAATTTTCTTTTAAGGACAAACCCACACAACGCCATGAACCTCGTTGGAATTTGATCCCATCCATCTCCCTAAGCTTGGAGAACCAGGTCTTTGACTTCGAACAAAATAGATTTTTAGTGCAGATTTGGGGAGATGGCATGCCTTTGACAAAAAATACGGAAATGGGTAAAGGAAAATTGGAATGATTCCTTTGACCTTTTTATTGTTTCCTCGTCTTCTTTCTTTATAATCTTCAAAAAATCTACCATTAAATCTAGGGTTTTCAAAAAGGGTCCTTTTTGGACTGAAAATACTTTTTTTGGGTTTTTGATTGGCAACCCAACCTTTCAATGGACTCGCTTAAGCTTCCCCAGAGACTTGTGATCTTATCTTTTCCTCACCTTCTAGTGGAATATATTGAAATTGCAGTGATAAAAAAAATTGTAGCCCATTTTAGAGTTTTTCTAAGAAATGAGTTTGTAATGGTTGATGGATCACCAACTCTGAGGGTTTAGGCATTAATTAGTAACCCTAACTCTTTTCCTAGTACTGTCAAAATTCTTTCATGTGAAGGAGAAAGATACTAGAAAATAACTTTGGATTCTTCTTCATGGAAAGAGGCACACATTCTCGTGGACTCTAAAATCTTCTCATGGGTAGACCCCATGGATACTTACTCCCTTAGAGGATATATTGGGTTGATTTTTCCGACTAACAAGGATGAAACACCTTTCCCTATCTCCTCTCCTATTTAGGGTTTTTCTAGATTGGTTTTGTCAGAAGTTTCTCTTCTAACTCCTAATATTTAGACTTGGCATCAATCTGGTACTAACCCTTGCGAGGTTAAACATTATCTTATTTGGAAGAACTTCTAAAGGGTCCTATTGAAGATGAAAAGCTTTCAAAATTTGTCAATGAAGTTTTTATGAAAGTGAGGGAGGACTTCATTAAGGAAGTTGCAGATGAACTTTCTTTGGAGGGGACTCCTATAAAAACCTTCCCCTCTCTCCCCATTTCACAAACTGAATCAAAAGGGAAAACGGTCATGGAGCAAGTTTCTCTGCTAAATCATGAGGAGGTTGCATCCTCTTCTAAGTTTTTGGATTTGTCAACCCCTATCACCCAAATCGATATTGAATTCAAAATTCTTGTCTCTCCAAAATGGAAGAGGGGAAGGAAACCTAACAGTTCCAAAACAAAAAAGGAAATAGAGGCCGATATACAAACCACTCTAGAAAAAAATCTTCATTCAGCTTAAGAAAAACCAAGAGGAATTCCTGAGAATACTCCAATTTCCCAACATGAGTTGGCTGAGGGGTGCAAGACCTCTGAAAATAACTCACGAATGAGGGGAGACAATATCTCTCCTTGAGAAAAATGAGGTTTTTATCTTGGAATGTTAGGGGAATAAATGCCCCTAACAAGCGACACTTAATCAAGCATCAAATTTTGAGTACCTCCCTGGATATTGTATTGCTACAAGAAACAAAACTTTCTTCGCATGCATCTTCTGAAGTTTTTTCCTCCTGGTCTAATTGGGATATATGTACTTCCCCAACTCAAGGTGCTTTAGGAGGATTAGCAAACTTATGGAACAAATATAATGTTATGATAGATGTTTTGGAGATCAAAGATAATTGGATTAAAGTGTAGGCTCGATGTTTGAAATCCAATAATAGCTTTAAGCTTGTAAATTTATATGGCCCCTATGCGTCTTCGAGTAAAAAAAATTATGGAACCAACTATCCTTTGCTTATGCATCTGCTAAAAATTATCTAATATATTTTGCTGGTGATTTTAACGCTATCTACAACACTGCAGAGAAATCAGGGGGCATCATTCCCTCTATAAGATCAATGGATGATTTCAATAACTTTATTCTTGGAAACAACTTATATGATTGTGTTCCAAAAGATGGAAACTTTACCTGGACCAATCGATGAAAAAAAAAATCTCATATCATGGAAAGGTTGTATTTTTATTATCAAAAAATTGGTTGAACACACCTTGGGATTTCTTTTCATCAATTCAAGCATCAATTGGAATGGATCATTTTTTCGATAATGCTATCTATTTTTGAAGATAGACCAAAAAAAAGAGTTGCTTCAAACTCGAAGCAATGTGGTTTTGAGATGTAGAATTGATTTTTCTTCTCAAATCTTGGTGGAATAATAGCCCTTATTTGGAAGGCTCAAGAATGTTCCAATTCTGCAAAAAAATGAACTTCATGAAATCAAAAATCCAAGATTGGAATGTAAGACATTTCAAGAATATTTTTTCAGAGAAAATTAGGGTAGAACAAGAATTATCTAAAATCTATGAAATAGTAATCAAAAAGGGCATGGATATATCCTTATATGACAAGGAAAAAAACTAAAAGTTGAATTGGAAGAGATTCTAGCAATAGAAGAGTATTATTGGAAGAAAAAATCAAGGGAATCTTGGTTAAAAGAGGGTGACAGAAATACTAAGTTTTTTCATGCTCCACAAATATTAGAAGAAATTTGAATAGGATCGCTTCTATTCGATCCATATCTAGGAATGTTTTGGAAGTGGAGTAGGATATTGGAGATGAAGCAGTTAAATTTTTTTTAAATCTCCTAGCTCCAAGAAAGCAAGGTAAGGATCCAAAAAACAATGCACTTTTGAACATCCATACCTTGGCAAATGAAGAACATAATAAATTTATGATGTCAAAATTCACCCTAGAAGAAGTTAAAATTATAGTTTTCTCAATGGCAGCTAATAAGGCCCCCGAACCTAATGGATTCATGGTAATGTTATTTCAAAAGTGTTGGGACTTTATAGGTAGGGATATCCTACTTTCCTTGGAAGAATCAAAAAGAAATAAATGTTTTTTAAGAGAACTCAATTCTACCTTATTGGATCTAATTCCAAAAAAATCTAATCCAGTAACTTTCAAAGATTTCAGACCCATTGCACTATGTAACACCATTTATGAAATCTTCACAAAAGTGATTGCATCAAGATTAGTAAAACTACACCAAGCATCATTTTTGAAGAACAAGGAGGTTTTGTATCGGGCAAAGACACACCGAAAGGGGCTATCTTGGCCCATGTGGTACTACACTCAATTGTGGTTAATCAAATGCTAGCTTTTTTTCTAAAGTTGGATATGATAAAAGCATATGACAAGGTAGATTGGGATTTATTATTAGCAATGCTTAAGAAATTTGGTTTTTCAAATTGTTGGTGCAAATGGATTTACTCTTGTCTTCTAGGGGCTAGTATTTCAGTAATTGTAAATTGTTCTCTTTTTGGAAAATTCTCCCCAACCCAAGGGGTAAGACAAGGTGACCCCCTCTCCCCTTCTCTTTTTATTCTAATGGATGAGGATTTAAGCAAATCTATAATTTCTTCGCTTGCTAATAAGCTTTGGTAAGGTATTTTTATCAAACCCTTCCCAATGCCAATCTCCCACTCTTTATTTGCAAATGATACCCTTCTTTTTTGGCATGATTCCATGGACAAATCCATTGAGATTAAGAGGGTACTTTCATATTATTGCACCCTCTTGGGTAAGTCTTTCAATTCAGAGAAGTCAAAAATATTCTTCATTAATGTTAACCCCATGGTTAAAACACAAATTTTGAAATTTTGGGGTTTCCAATGTGACTCCCAACTTCTATGTAAATATTTTGGGATCCCCTTCTTCTCAAGGAAAGAAAACATGATTTCTGGGACAAGAATATATCTTCTGCATCTAATAGGATCATTCTTTGGAAGTCAATGTGGCTCTCCTTTATTCGTAATTTGGTGATGTTGAAAGTTGTTTTGCATTCTCTTCCAACTTATCTACTGTTAGTTCTACAACTCCCAAAGGATAAAGGTAATATCTTGCAGAAAACCTTCAGGGATTTTCTTTGGGCTGAAAATGTTACTCAAAAGAAAAAGTTGGCATTAGTTGCTTGGGATTCAGTGTGTAAATCCAAACTCAATGGGGGGGTTTGAGGAACCTGTTCTTGCAATACATGCAATAGGTGCTAAACTAGTCTAGAAATTATAATCAAAACCTAATGCAAAATGGTGTAGGGTAATGAGATATAAATACTTGGATTCCCTCGAAAGGGAACGAATTTTTACTCAGAGGGATTTTCCTACTAGATCAAAAATTTGGAACTTCATTACCTCCTACAAATCGGTTCTCCTTCCCCGCCTCTCCTAGCTTATAAACAATGGACAAAAATTTCTATTATGGGATGATGCCTAGAATGGTCACCAACCCCTTGGGTGTTTGGGAAATTGGAGACAAATTGAGACAAATCTAAAATCTCTTTAGGGTGACATGGTGAAAGATTACTTCGTACTTGATCTGAGGGATCCTCTTCTCCAAGATAAATGGAAGGATTTTAATTTTATTTCTACTCTAACAAACCTAAAAGAATCTCTAAAATATAAATTGATGAAAAGACAAAGATTTAATTATGATCAACTGGATGAGATTATTTGGACAAAGTCCAAATCAGGACATTATGTTGTCAAAGAGGGCTATAATTCATTTTCTTCGACCTCAAGATCTACCACCTGGCCTTACAACCTTTGTTGGGGCCCTAATTTCCTCCCAAAAGCCAGTTCTTTCTCATGGTTAGCTCTCAAGGACAGAATTTTATCTAGAATTTTCTTAGATAGAATTGGGTTAGTTCCCTTGTTCCCTTATGTTATGTGTGGGAAGGCTTTTGAATCCATTGATCACCTTCTTATTGGTTGTGACCTTGCACATTTATGTTGATCATGGCTCATGTTGAAATTGGGTTGGACATCCTCCCTTCCAAACTTGATTCTAAGCCATTTTCTAAGTTGGCCCAAACTATACTCCAAGTCAAAATTTGCACGCATTTTGGAAATCTCTCCCTCCTTTGTCATTTGGAACCTTTGGCTAGAAAGAAAAAATTGAATATTCAGGAAAACAAAGTTGGAAGTAAAGCAAATCATTCAGAAGATTAAAATCTCCATTTCTGAAGTAGTGATGTCAAGCATTTATAGAAATGAGAATAAAAATAAGGTGTTCTTCTCATGGGATGCCTTTATCCTTAAGAATTAGAATTTATAAAACTACCCAACCCTGGATCAATTCAAAACAAGAATTCTATTGTGAACAAGAAATTGGTTAGATGGCTCCCACCCCCTAAAGACTTCATTAAAGTAAATTTTGATGGTGCCTCTAGGGGCAACCTTGGAAATTTTGGTGTTGCAGCAGTTCTTAGAGATTGGCATGGGAATTACATTGGTGCAATGTGTTATGTTCTTCTTGAGGGAACTAATAACGTGGCTGAATTCAATGCTCTCAAAATGGATTTGGAATTAGCAATAAATTTATCTCTACCCCAAATTATCATTGAGGGGGACTCAATGGTGGTGTTTTTTGCAATTTCGGATAGATCTTCCTCTTCCTAGAATTTGAATTACCTTCTAAACCACATACAAATCCTGCTAACAAAATTTTCTTCATTCAAAATTCAGCATTTTTTCAAAGAGGCAAATGGGCAGGCAGATTTTTTAGCAAATAAAGCAATTGATGAGCAATTTTTTTTCGAGGCCAGACTGCTCTTTATTATTTGCATAATTTTGATAAGTGACTCATGTTTTTTTCTGATCAGGTTGAAAGATCAATTCCCACAAGAATGCATTTGGTTGGTTTATGGCATTCTCCTTGGTTACAAGTATTGTGTTCATTTGGATGAGAATGTTGATTTGAAAAGGTTATTTTTTAATCTTTGAAATTAAAAAATAAAATCAAAAGTGTGTACGGGTCACCACCTCACCCATTGGGAATTTCAAACTACTTGAGTGGCTTGACAATGCAAATTCATCATGGTATTATCTAGTCATTAATGTCTAGCTCTCTCTGCATTAATTGCCAGTGAGGATTTATTCCTCACTAACGATTGATGGAGCGATGGATGGCAATGGGTTCATACTCCGCACGAATAAAAATTAACAAGGTTGACATCATGTTATGGCTAAATCCAACATGTGAATCTTTCCATCCCCTCTAAATGTATAGATCAATCTCAATTGCTCTTTGTGGCCTCCTCTAGTGGCTTCTCTTAAATGGACATTGATTTCCTTACACTTTCTGGCATTAAACAATTGGTACCTCTTCTAAAAATTATTCTTGCTTAATGCTTTTTTTGAGGAGAAGTCGGCTTAAAAAAATTTGTTCATCTACTATTCCTGGATATATTCTTCACCTGTTGGCATTTAGGTGACGTGTTTGAACTATTTGGTGCCTAAAGAATGTTGGAATGGGTCTCAATTGGGTGGCACTGACTACTAAATATGATTGAAATAGAACTTTCTTTACTATATTTTTTATCATGACACTTGGCATGTCATTTGTTCTGAAGTACAATTTTGGACCTCCTATACTGGCTCAAATCTTCCACACCTCTTCTTAGATCAATGACTTGGTATTTTCATTTAATACCTCTGAAAAAGGGTTTCCCACACGTTTTATGGGTATTTTTTTATTTACCCCCACATTTCATGTTTCATACAATGCTTCTTGTGTTGTTTTTTGTTTTCCATGGAATCTTCTTCCAGGGTCTCTGTTCCTACGAGATTCGATGAAGTAAGGGATTCCATGTCATTCAATACTAAGAAATTGTGAAGGTCTTACATTTTGGAGTGCAAACAATCAAAGGATGCTATCAGAATAGTTCTTGGGCATGAATGATTGGATTTCTACCCGACGCCTCTTCCAAATGAGGTAGCTTCAAGATTTGTATCTAATTTAATGGATGTGCTTTGGTGTGTTGAAATAGTAAAATTTCTTGTGGGAAACTATCTTCTACTGCATGTTTGTCCTCTCTTGAACCTCCAACCTGCACTTGAATGGTATGAGATTCTTAATGGAAATAATATGGTTGGTGAGGTTGTTTGATGTGGACACAAAAAAAGTATCCCTTCTTGCTAGCTTGATCTGGAATTAATTGACGATAAATTGGAATTAATGAGGCCTTTATTTGGTGTTGTGAGGTGTTTTACACATCCACATCAAGTCTTGGACCCTTGCAAACTAAATAAAATACATTTATTGATGTCATGTAAAGGTGTTGTAAAGTGTCGTAAAAGACTTTCACACTTTTCTAGACTTAATGAACCTATTTTCCCATAATTCAACATTATAAAATGAATTTAATTACATTATCACATTAATCTAGAAGGCTTGTGAATTAAACTTAACTTTAATCTAGTGTTGTAATGTGTTTTACACATTCACATTAGATGGTGTGCCTCTCTAGGTTGTATGGACCCTATTTTAATGGTGTAAAGTGTATTTAATCACACTTTCACATTGAATTTTGTGTCCCAAGCCCTAATTGACCTTTACATCATCATTAATAGGCCCCTATGACCCCATATCGTGCATCCTGAGGCATAAATTAATCAAATAACTGACTAGAACAATCTAGAAACCTGATTTTCTTATCTCCCGACCTTCCGGCTGGAAAATGGGCCCCTCTAGGACTAATTCACCATCTATGGTGAATGAGTCCCTTCCAGGTGGGACTGATTCGCCCAAGGTGGCGAATTAGTCCCATTTGGGTCATTTTTTTAGTTTTGAGCGGAAAAAAGTTGGATTTTAAGTTTTATTTTTCTCCATGTCGGCCTTGGGGATCCAATTAACGAGCAAATAAGGTGAATTTCATATAAAATAAAATTCTCTAAACCCTAATTTACATCTATTAACTCATTTGCATAACTCATTCATCATTTTTCTTCCACTTCAAGTCAAGCAAGCTAGGGTTTTATCACTCCAAGTCATTCAAGATCACTTTTCAAACATTCAAGAGTAGATTCTTCATCTATTATTGTAGAAAATCAAGATCAATCATCATGGCAAGGTATTAACTCCATTGTTTCATGCTTCATCACATTCTTTCTTCATTTTGGTTTAATTACATACAAAGGGGTTTGACCAAGGCAAAGTCCCATGCCCTAACATCCAACATTTCTCCTTCTCTTCTTGTGTGTTTGTAGATTTAGGCATTTTGAAGACTTGTAAGTCATTGAAGATCAAGTTGTAAAGTTTTTGAAGACATCTCCTTGTTGAATAAGGAAAAATATCAATAAAAAGTCACTTTTAGACCTAGAAATCAAACTTTTAGAGGCGGACACCTATAAGGAACTAAAGTGTAGACCGGAGACTTCAATTTCCACTTTTGCATTTTTCAGAAATTCAAAAGTGGACTGATTCGCCGTTGATGGAAAATTAGTCCCACTACCAAGCTTGAACAAGGTTTTCTACAATTTTGGATACCCATTTTTCTGAAACGGGCTTCGGAACAGTTTCCCAGATTTGGGACTAATTCACCCAGAATGGCGAATGAGTCCCAGTAGGCCAAATTTTTAGCATCAACAGCATTTCAGAAGTCATTTCCAATCTCCAGCAAGATCTCAGGTGCACACTTTCTATTTCATTCATTTTTGTTACAATTTGCATTCATTTTCTAGGTGTTTTCGCATATCATAATATGTTTTCCAACAACTTGCATTTCTTTAGTTTTCACTTAATAATCAATATATTTCTTTAATTTTTTGCATTTAGAACATTAAATCTAGACACATTATACGCACATCATATCAATCCTTGAGTTTTTACATTGCATTTTGGCCCCAATTCTTTACCCTTTTAAGTGAAAAACCCTAGAAGGGTCACAAGCATTTCGGGTGCCAAAATATTTGTTTACATTTTGGTGAACCCGCCTTTAGAATACTTTTCTTTTCTGATTTGGATTCCTTCATCATATATCTAGCTTGCATTGACCTTGCATTAGGGTTTGTATAGATTAATTTGCATGCTAGGTTTCAAATTTTGAATTCATGAAAAATGCATTTAGGTTACATTTTTGGCATCTAATATCATTGAATTTTTTTGAATTTTTCCACTTAGGTCAGCATCTTACAACATCAACAACATCAAAATCCATTGAAAATTTTTGAAAATTTTGCAAAAAACCCTTACTGGGACTCATTTGCCATTTTGGGCGAATCAGTCCTTGTCCATATTTTTCACTATCTGTTATAGTGTCAGAAACCTCATGTATGTGCTTCCTAAGCCTCCTAGTATCATATATTATAAGTTTGGAAAGTTTTGGGAACATTTGTTTTATGCACCTAGCTCAAAAACATCATTTTAGACTACTCATTATTCAAATCACTTCAATCACAAACATCATTAGATCTGAAAATGCTTACATTTCTGAAATTTTGCATCACATGGCTAAAAGTATTTTCACTTTTTCTTACACAATGTTTCTATTCATAAAACTTTGCATAAGTTTGGTAAAATTTATTTTCATTCTTGCATCTACACTATTTACATTCTTAAAGTTTTGCATACAATGGATAAAAGTGTTTTGCAACCTTGCATATACATTGTTTATATTGTTGAAATATTGCATGAAATGGTTACATGTGCTTTTCAATTTTGTTCACACAATGTTAATGTCTTGCATATTTTTTGTGTGAAAGAGAATATCACTTTGGACATTCCTAGTGATCATACTTGTTCTTCTCCTAATATCTCTCCTCTTGACGAAGAAGATATTTTGGTAGAAGAATCAATTCATGAGAGTTTTGAGAATCCTAGTTGTTTCTCTCCTTTTACCTCTCTTAGTGGACAAGACATTCACAACCAACCTAACACAACCATAGGTCATCATGACAATAGCATTTGTCCTTCTCCTAGTATCTCTCCTAGTTGTGGCGAAGATACTTTGTTGTTAGAAAACACAATCAATGATGGTCATGAGAATCTTAGTTGTCCCCATTCATCTAGGAAAACACTTATTGAACAAGAAAATTCAACCATTGATCATTCCCCTACTTGTGATGAAGTCATTTTAGAAGAACCAATCCATGCATATCAAAAACATTTTATTTGTTGTTCTAAAAAATCTCCTCCTAGGGAGAATACCATGGTACAAGAAAATGAAAACAATGTGTCTTCCTTAGACCAAAAGGTGATTATAGATTTCCCTTTATTAGAAATACATCACACCAAGACCACTAAGGTTATGAATGCAAAATATTCCATTAGATCCCCCTCAATTAATGGACCTCATAAATACCCCGTGGGACATCTTAAGAACCCTCTAATCCTTTATCCCCCTTCACACAAAAAACAAACTCAAAACCAACCTGAACTCATTCTCTACCCACTGTCACATAAACCTCCACCTCCACCTAAATCTGAGTTTACCCTTTACGTCCCACCTCAGAATAATGTATCGTAGCAACCAATTCATAATATCGTTTCCCATACATATAACACTCGAAACAATTTGTCACCACCCCAACCAACCCCAACCTCCTACCTTTTCCTAATTCTATACTACCTAGTTTCCCTCGATTAAGGAAGTATGATCTTTTTGAACTTAAGTGCACTCCCACCAAGATATCTCTTTGGGACCTTCTTCAAACTTCGCCTACCTATCACACTATGCTTCAAACGACCTTACAACAAGTTCCTATCCCTTCTAATGCACAACCAAATGACATAGCATCTATAATTCAAGGATTGAATGTTGACATTTTTTTTCCATCAAAGTGAACTCTCCCCCTTGGACGTGCAAAAAAAAAATGAAGCTTTCCAAATAATATCTCAATACAATACGATAGGGATAAAGCGAACCCTTGTTGACAATGGCTCCTCTCTTAATGTGTGTAGTGTAAAATACTTGGATGGGCTTCATGTGGATACATAAAAAAATTCAACCTGATTCTCTATCTGTTGAGGGCTTTGACAATTTAGAAAAAAAATCGCTTGGTGTGATTACTTTTCCTATTACAGTTGGAGTGGCCACATTGTCCATACAAAAATTCATGTTATGCCTCATGAACTTTCATATAGTCTCCTTCTAGGCAGACCATGGATTCATTAAATGAATGCAGTACCTTCCACTCTTCATCACAAAATGAAATGCATTCACAACAACAAAGAGTACACACTTGAATCTAACCTTGATCCCAATAGTCATTTGCACATTGAGACAAACAACGTGCATCATTTAAACACATTAACACCAACTACACAAGTGGAACCCGTCAAACCAAAAGACAAAAAACACATTGAACAAGTCACGTAGCTATTAGATGATGATTGGGGTTCCTTAGACTTTACACCACCACTCATGGACGATCCTTCAAAAGTATCCACCTCAACCACTTTAGACAAAGAAGCATCCTACACAACAAAATTTGAAGAACTTAATCATGACCAACAACCCGATCCAAAAGCAATGAAAAAGCTTTATGGAAAAGGTTATGAACTTATGAAACAATTTGGATACAATGGAAAAGGATGTGGTACTAACAAACAAGGTATTTGTGTCCCCATCGATCCTCACACACAACAAACAACTTATGGTCTTGGTTATTGTCCTTTGATAGAAATCTCCAAGCCTTCACTCAACACCCACACATCTTCACTTAATGTCAATGTCATCTCGTAAAACACTAATGAATTGAAATTGTTAGATTTTACACCCTCCTACAAAGGAGAGAACACAATCTCTCAATCTCAATAGTCTTGTGTAGGTATGATAGTCAATACTAAGCAACAGACATATTTTTCACATAATAAAGGAACCCCTTCTCCCATTGATCAAGAGGGTATCTTGTCGAGACTCCTCCAAGATCACTTGATATCTCTCCCTCCACGAACTCAAAAGCAATTCTATTACAAGACTTCCTTTTGTGCATAGCATAGAGTTCATGGTCATTCAACTAATGAATGTAAAGCTTTGAGTAGTAAAATCCAACATTTTTAGGAGTTTGGTGTTCTTCATTATGTGGGGGAACTTAATTCCTCTAATTGATACTAATTTTCACTCTAGCATGCATCTCATTAATCATCTCAGATCACCCTTGTCCTACACTAAGTGGGGACAATGAGTTACGTAGCCTTGCCCTTGTATGTCACTTCCCATTGCCTCTTTTGACTATTCATTAACCTTTCATGAACATATAAGAGCAAGCTTGGGATGTGGATGACATTCCTTAAGTTGGCTCACACGTGACATACTCCCCTTTTCATGGCATAGCTTATCGAAAACATATGACTTGGCATAAGGCTTTCCACGTAAGCTCTCATGTTCTCCTTCTTCTACTTTAAAGCAATTGCTCGTAGTGTCGGTGTTTGCAATCACTTTAAAGTGGAGGCATACATCACCACTCACATTTCATTGTGTGATTTTCTTTTTCTTGTGATTTCCTCTCTTGGAAACATTAGGTACAATGTTGCCCAGAATGAGATATTGCACATGTCCTCTCTTGAAAACAAGATGAGACCATTTGCATTTTTCCTCTCTTGGAAGCATTAAGCATGATGTTCCTTAAGATGAGACCTTGCATGAACTAAGAAAAATCCCTTTGAACAAACCTTACACCATGTTGCATTTACAATGTTTATGAATGTCAAGCATATGAAGTTTAGCTTACCTCATAGAGCTCAAAGATAATTTTCATTATGGCGCCTTATTAAAGTTATCAAGAGGCATAACTTTGGTATGGTTGAGTGGGAAAGCCCATTCTGAGGCATTACTTTTCCCCATAGCCACCATGTGGATTTCTCACCCCGCAAACAACCAGAAGTTTTGTGGCCCCACAGCGAGTATGTTGTGGATTTCTCACCTCGCGAACAACCAGAAGTTCCATGGCCCCAGAGTGAGTATACTTGGGCCTTCTCACCCGATGGACAGCCATGAGTTCCATCGCCCCAGAGTGAGTATGCATTTTCCTTCCAAACAAATAGCTTAGATATGATTCACAATGTGTTGGACAAATGGTCGAAGCTTGATCCACCTTTATACTTCTCTTCCATCAAGTTATTACCATTGCATGTTCATGTATCTTGTTTTGTTGCAAATCATTCACCTTGTGCATGTCTTTTTGTGCTTATGTTGGTTTGACTTAGGATCTTATATTCTAGGGGCTTGTGCAACCTCCTTTGATCTTTTTCATCCTTTTTTTCCCACATTGGTATGATTGGACCCCTCTTGAATGTCTACTTTAGTGTGAGCTTTCTCCAGCTAAAAGTTAACTTCTCAACAAAGTGGGGCCAATCGTGGACACAGAAAAGTATCCATTTTTCTTGTTTCTTGATTTGGATTAATTACGAGCAAATTGGACTTAATGAGGCTTTCCTTGATTTGCGTTTTGAGGTGTTTTACACATCCACATTAGGTCTTGGACCCTTGTAAACTAAATAAAATACATTTATTGATGTCTTGTAAAGGTGTTGTAAAGTGTTGTAAAAGACTTTCACACTTTTCTAGAGTTAATGAACCCATTTTCCCTTAATTCAACATTATAAAATGAATTTAATTGCATTAGATGTTAATCTATAAGGCTTGTGAATTAAACTTAACTTTAATCTAGTGTTGTAATGTGTCTTACACATTCACATTAGATGTTATGCCTCTCTAGGCTATATGGACCCTATTTTAATGGTGTAAAGTGTATTTAATCACACTTTCACATTGAATTTTGTGTCTTGAGCCCTAATTGACATTTACATCACCATTAATAGGCCCCTATGACCCCATATTATGCATCCTGATGCATAAACTAAACAAATAACTAACTAGAAAAATCTACAAACCTGATTTTCTTATCTCCCAACCTTCCAGCTAGCAAATGGGCCCCTTTATGACTAATTCACCATCTCTGGCGAATGATTCCCTGCCAAGTGGTATTGATTCACCCAAGGTGGTGAATTAGTCCCATTTGGGTCATTTTTGAGTTTTGAGCGAGACAAAGTTGGATTTTAAGTTTTATTTTTCTCCATGTCGACCTTAGGGATCCAATTAATGGGAAAATAAGGTGAATTTCCTATAAATATAAGTCTCTAAACCCTAATTTACATCTCTTAACTCATTTTCATAACTCATTCATCATTTTTCTTCCACTTCAAGTTAAGCAAGCTAGGGTTTTATCACTCCAAGTCATTCAAGATCACTTTTCAAACATTCAAGAGTAGATTCTCCATCTATTGTTGCGGAAAATCAAGATCAATAATCATGGAAAGGTATTAACTCCATTGTTTCATGCTTCATCACATTCTTTCTTCATTTTGGTTTAATTACTACAAAGGGGTTTGACCAAGGCAAACCCCCATGCCCTAACATCCAACATTTATCCTTCTCTTCTTGTGTGTTTGTAGATTTAGGCATTTTGAAGACCTATAAATAATTGAAGATTAAGTTTTAAATTTTTTGAAGACATATCCTTGTTGAATAAGGAAAAATATCAACAAAAAGTCACTTTCAGACCCAGAAATCGGACTTTTAGAGGCGGACACCTGTCAGGAACTGAAGTGCAGACCAGAGACTTCAGTTTCCACTTTTGGATTTTCAAAAATTCAAAAGTGGATTGATTTTCCATTGATGGTGAATGAGTCCCACTTTCAAGCCTGAATAAGGTTTTCTGTCATTTTGGATACACATTTTTTTGAAATGGGCTCTTGAACAATTTCCCAAATCTAGGGGTAATTCGCCCAAAATGGCGAATGAGTCCCAGTAGGCAAAATTCTTAGCATCAAGAACATTTCAAAAGTTATTTCCAATCTCCAGCAAGATCTTAGGTGCACACTTTATATTTCATTCATTTATGTTACAGTTTACATTCATTTTCTAGGTGTTTTCACATATCACAAGGTGTTTTCCAACAAGTTGCATTTCTTTAGTTTTTGCTTAATAATAAATATATTTCTTTAATTTTTTGCATTTAGAACATTAAATTTAGACACATTGTACCCACATCACATCAATCCTTGAGTGTTTACATTGCATTTTGGCCCCAATTATTTACCATTTTAGGTGAAAAATCCTAGAAGGGTCACAAGCATTTCGGGTGCCAAATTTTTTTGTTTACATTTGCAAGCAGCACCTCTTGTTTGACCCTTCCCTCTCAGCTCTCCTTAGTGCAATGGATCATGGCCTCTTGGATGAATTCCCCCACACATTCTCTCGACACTTGCATAGGCTGAGACCACAATTGGGTAACACCATTTCAAATATGGTATATGATTTATCTGAGGTAGTGTCATCAGACATGCTTTGGTGGATCCTCATTCCACCCCCTACTTCCCTCTGTCAGTTGACTTGGAGTTGTCAGATGAAAGTGGGGTATAATTTTTTTTTTGAGGTTTCTTCATCTTGATATTGGTTTCATTTTTTCTTGTTCATCTTGCTTTATGTTGAATCTTATCTTGTGCTCTTTTGTTGCGATGAAATATGTTCTTCATTTTAGATCATTGTTTTGGTAAATCTTGGAAAATTTTGTTATCCTAAATTCCAAAAATTTTGTGTTGTATTCCTTCAGCATGTTCATGGCCTATGCTTTCTTTTGGTTCACCACCTTTCCTCATAGTTCACATTGATATTGTGCACTATATGGTTTTAATGGTTCTCAAATTTCTTTGATTAAATTTTTTGGGAAATCGGTTATCTTAGTTCCTCTCTATTCTCTTAGCCTGAATGTCAGGAATTTTGTAATGTTCTTTTCTGCTCTCTTATCCTGAATGGCAGGAATTTAGAAATACAATCTCATGTTCTGCATAGTAGTTCTTCTACATGTAACTTTCCTTTTATGTTAATAAAATGTTTAGCAACTTTGTCATCTTTTTCAAAAAAAAAGAAAACATTTCCTAACAATGTCATTTTCAATTAGCTTTAAAATTCTTAGAGATTTGATTATTAGCTTTATTATAGCATTAATTATTTTCTTATTGGAATACTATTTTTTAAATTATAGTATAGAAATAGAGTAATTTTTCTAATTAGGCAATGGTTTTATTTCATTTTTTCATCTTAATTACAAATTATCTTCCTCATAAACAGCTTAATTGTGTGCATATATCTTGTTTTTATTTTTCAATTAGAATTGTGAGTATATTGTTTATTTAATTTTACCATATATTGTTTAATTAGGTCATCATAGTATTTAATTGAACAAATCTAAATAAATTTGTTTGATTAGATCATGATATCATTTAATCAAAAATTTCAATCATGTCATATTCATGCAAGCATCCATGAAACATCAACTCATATATATGAAAATTATAAAAATATCTCATATATACATATATTTTGAATATACAATGTTCATATACAGATGTCATCACCACTATAACAAAATGTGGTGTCTATATATAAAAATAAAGATACAATACAAAAAATTGCATCATGGGGCATGAGTCCCTGAGCCCTCTAGTGTGTGTGGATCGTCTAGCTAGGATGGTGGTTTCCCTATAGAAGGTCCATATTGTGAGTGTGTCCTAAACACACACTGTGATGTAGCTCGTATTCCTTTGAGCACGCCTCTTAGCCTAGTTATCTCCTCCCAAAAAATGAACTCTCATTATTGCATAGTTGTGATATCATCCATGAGTTTTACTCTAGGATGATCTAATTTTATCATAGTCATCACATTTTCTCTTTGCAAGTCTCCCCAAAGTTGCTCAACCTGGATCTTTAGAGTGTCATATTTCATCTAGGCACTCTTTTCTCTCATCATAACTAGATCTCTCTCTATAATGAGAAAATATACCTTTGCTACTCTTTGATCTTTCTCTACTATCACAGTCACAATCTCAATTGTCCTCTGACTCATGTGTGCTTGGGTCACCTCATAAGAAGCTCTAAGTTGCATAATAGGCTCAAATATCTCCAAGTGGTGGCTAGTAGCTTGATATGACATGTATGATTCTCACACTACACCCTCAAACTACACAATCAGAACCATCTCTACTATGACTCGACCAATGAAGTCGACCCTCTCATGTCCACGCTATAAAAACAAAACAAAGATATAAATCAATAACACATCAAAAAATAAATCATATCATATCATATGAAGTATCATTTATATAAAATTATATTCTAAATTAATTATATAAAGCCTAATCATAATACCACTTGGGTCTCTGACCTTCCAATGTGGGTCTTAGGGTGTAGGTGTGCTTTTTGGTGCAATATTGAGACCAATGAGAGCTACAAGTTTGGGTCCTATAGTAGCATTTACACTACTTGGCTCACCTTGTTTCATCTAACTAGGAGGTGCATTTGTTGGAGAATGTACTCTATCATACCCTTGGCCTCCTCTCCTCGTGTCTCTCCTCCTCTCTAGCCTACTATTGTCTCTCATCTCCACTGCTAATAGGCTCCTAGTCCAAACCTTGAGAATTGAGATCCCCTCTAGGGAAATCCTCGAGAATGATGGGTGTTAGAACAAAATATTGCCACTAGCTAATATACACCTATGTAACTCCGACATCCACATCCAAAATTGGATGAACATTCTCTCCCTCACTGCTTATGTCACTCAACACAACCTCAATGATGGTGGGATGAGGGATATTTCCCACTCTAATGGTGTTGTGGTGTGAATAGACATAGGTAGGTACTATCAGTAGAACTTATACTAGTCCAAATTTTCTCAATAACAGCTTGTAGTTAAATGGTATGATGATACAATTATTTTAGCCTATTAGCAAGTAATTTCATTACACTTGAGTCATGTGCCTACCAAAACCATCCCATACTCTCATGCCTCTATCTGAATGTCATATAATCTCTATGTTATATAAATGATCAAAAGTTTGTCTCCAAAAAAGTAAATCTTTGAATCTTCAATCTCGAATCAATAGGTATGTTTATGTTTGAGGTGCATATGACGAGATCTACCCTAGATAATCAATAGGTCTCGTGCATGTGATGTGCTTGAATTCCCATACATGTAGTAATGTGCAATTTATGAGGCTCTACCCCTCATGATGCATGAATTTGCTAAGGTTTTAGTAAAGGTGGGTGAACATACTCTACCCCTATGCAAAGAAAATATACCACTCCTCCATGGATTTGATCATGTGCATGAGGTCCACATGTAGGTCATTTCCTCATCCATAGAGAACCACTCCCATGGCTATAGCAGCAATTAGTATCCTCTTAATCAAGGGAATAGGTACTAACCCCTACTCAAGCCACATCATATATATAGTAATGTCACTAAAGATGACTCATCCAAGTGTATATTGTTAACTATCTTGTACAGTGGCCAATGATCTCTCGTCCTCAATAGTCACATGTTAGTTGTGGATTGGGAGTCTAAGAATGTGATACACATCCACTAGCATCATCGTCATCTCCCCTATCAAGAGATAAAATGTGGATGTGTTTTCATCCCACAGCTCCATCAATAACATGAGCATCATGAGGTGGAATTGCATCTTTGGGTACACAAACACCCAATAGAGGCACACTTGTCTAGAAGAGTTTTCTCCTATGTTGAAAGATTCTCTAACTAGCTCCTAAGTAGTGTAAGCACAATTCCTCCATAATTCTCTTGCATAATCAGAAGCTACTAGAAACAACCAAAATAATTGTCTATCATTATACTAATCAAACTCTAACAATCAAAAATATTCATAAACTTTTATTAAAAAAAAAAAAAAAAAAATTGGATGCTAGTGCCTCAAGCGAACACCAACACATTTTCATATTATCTCTCTTTTTTGATCTAGGAAAAATCTTGTCACAATTTCCACGGCTACTCCAATAATACAAAAAGGAAAGGTTCTTGGTTATTGTGATCTCTTGTAGCAACTCAAGCTTCCTAACCAGCTCTTCATTGTCACATCAATCACAAATCTCACAAAGGGAGCCCAAGTTTTTGGTAATACTCTCTTGTGTATCTTTATTATTTTGTGTTGGTAGAATAAATTTTGAATTAAAATATCTATTTATCATTTTATCAAATCTATCTAAATTGCATGGTGGTTTTCCCTATAAACTAGGTTTGACATCATATCAAGTATTTTATCTTTGTACCATTACATTTATATTCCGAAGGCTATTAGGATTTAAAAATATATTTTTATCATCTTCATCTCTAGTTTGTGAAATTTAGAAGACCGAAATATGGGTTTAAGTAAGGCAAACCTTTAAATAGATCCCAACATTTTTTATCTTTGTGTGTTTGCAAATTAGGATACTTCTAGTAATTGAAGTGGAATTTTTAGAGAATTTTGGACTAACTGTGGAAGGACAGTCACAACACAATCCAAGGACATCAATGTTACACGCTAGCATCCTAGACTGAGAGCTCATGTGTTCAATGCCAAGTTCCTCTTTGTCAATGCTTTTATTTCTAGTTAGAAACAATTTTTTATTTGTCTTTATATTTAGTATAAATAAATTTCTTTTCTTCCTTTATTACTAGTGAGTTAAAATAAATTTCATTTATTTAATCATAAATTATCTTTATCATTCCTTTCAAAAAATCTAATCATTTATGTACCAAAACAATAGCATAATTTATGCTATCTTGAGGTAATATAGGGATTTGTTGTTAATATTAATATCTTTTTCAAGCATCAAATTCCTTATATTACACAAGGAACAAGTACTTAGGTAGAGGTAAGATTGAATTTGACTTTAAAAATATATATAGAAGGAATCATCGAAGTTTGGGGTCTAACAATGAAAAATACTTGGGTAAGGGGATGATTGAAAGTCTCTCTAAAAAGGTGTATAAGGAAATAGAAATTTTCAAGGTTTGGGAATGATAATGAGTAGGTACTGAGTGAGAAGTAAGTTCAAAACTCTAACTATGATGAAGTAAATCGTTGAAAAATATTAAGTCAAGGATAATCCTTACAAGGGATGTTAGAATGGAAAACTCTAAAACTCCAAAAAAAGAACAATCCTTAGGAATTTTGAACACAAGATCTACACACTTATGATCTTCTTCAACTTTGTCTCACTCTTTTTCTTCTTCATGTTGCACTTTCCTACTTCCTGGACTTGGCACTTGATGTTGTTGAGCTTTTGGGGTCAAAGGAAACAACAAATCCATTTCACAAGGCATGCAAACAAGAACACATATGAACTCATGATCTTGATATGTTAATACAATACAAAGTTTATGGGATCATAGTTCAAAGATATTTCGTACCTAATACCATATTAGGAGCACTCCTGCTTCTTCAAATTCAAAAAATTTACATAGGAAAATGTCAAAAGTTAGATACTGGGGATACCAAGAAAAAGGTACCCAAGTAAAGGTTTAGCCATAGCATCAACAAACTAGACTTGACAACTTTTCTTTTCTCCTTAGCCATTTTTTTCTTGTAAAAAAATGAAGGGCACAATGGAAGGACTTAGATGTATTTTGTAGCATCAAATTTAGGTATTAATGTCGACAATTTTGAAGTTTCAAGATTTTGGGATTAGAGATACTAAGAAATGGTTACTTGGGGAAAGGGATGGTTGAATCTCTAGCTATA